>SJYC01014202.1:0-21778 GCA_006408675.1 Madoqua kirkii
TGCCATGATCTTCATTTTCTGAATGTTGAGCTTTAAGCCAACTTTTTCACTCTCCTCTTTCACCTTCATCAAGAGGCTTTTTAGCTCCTCTTCACTTTCTGCCATAAGGGTGGTTTCATCTGCATATCTGAGGTTATTGATATTTCTCCTGGCAATCTTCATTCCAGCTTGTGTTTCTTCCAGTCCAGCATTTCTCATGATGTACTCTGCATAGACGTTAAATAAGCAGGGTGACAATATACAGCCTTGATGTACTCCTTTTCCTATTTGGAACCAGTCTGTTGTTCCATGTACAGTTCTAACTGTTGCTTCCTGACCTGCATACAGATTTCTCCAGAGGCAGGTCAGGTGGTCTGGTATTCTCATCTTTCAGAATTGTCCACAGTTTATTGTGATCCACACAGTCAAAGGCTTTGGCATAGTCAATAAAGCATAAATAGATGTTTTTCTGGAACTCTCTTGCTTTTTCCATAACCCAGCAGATGCTGGCAATTTGATCTCTGGTTCCTCTGCCTTTTCTAGAACCAGCTTGAACATCAGGGAGCATAGAATGATTGAAATGCAATGGTAGATAATATTTGAAAATATGTATTTGGTCCAGTCTTAAAGGACCTTGAATAGCATTGTAAGTCTAGTTCTGTTATTCAAAAACAGTGACTAAAATAAGAATCATGTAAGAAATTTTATTGAGAGCTACCCTAAAGAATGGACTTCCCAGATAGCTCAGTGGTAAAGAATCTGCCAACAGTGCAGGAGACCTAGGTTCTATCCTAGGTCAGAAAGATCCTCTGGAGTAGGAAATGGCAATCTACTCCAGTATTCTTGCCTGGAGAATCCCATGGACAGAGGAGCCTGATGGGCTACAGTCCATGGGATGGCAGAGTTGGACACAAATGAGCATTTACTTAACTACCCTAAAGAGTATATCAGTATATGTACTGTTCTCTTTTAAATATGTAGCAGTCCTCTTCAGAGGAGTATCAAGGATGAATGCTTCTCAAGCCAGCATTAGAAAGGGTAAGGAATATTTGCACGATCCTTTATTCTCATTTCCTATTAATCCTGCAGTGCATGAGACCCAGATTCAATTCCTGGGTCAGAAAGATCTGCTAGAGAAGAGATGGGCTACCCACTCCAGCATTCTTGGGCTGCCCTGTGGCTCAGGTGGTAAAGCATCCACCTGCAATGCAGGAGACCTGGGTCCGATCCCTGGGTTAGGAAGATCCCCTGGAGAAGGGAAAGGCTACCCTCTCCAGTGGCCTGGAGAATTCCATGGACTGTATAGTCCATGTGGTTGCAGAGTTGAACATGACTGAGTGACTTTCATGTCACTCACTTCCTATTTATCTTAGTTTACTAAAAGAAGAATGTATCACCTTCAATTATCTGACATTTCTTCTCTTGTAGGAGGAATTTGTTTACGTGCTCATGCCAAATATCTGCTATCAAAAAAGTAATTTCAACTATTAATAATATTACAAAAAGCATGATTCATTGTCTGTAATATCTCAGACACAATTACTAGCCTATTATCATATATCATTTGGTTTATTTCTTATAACAAGTCTGCTACAAGCATGGTATTATTGTAATAATTTTACACATAATGAAACCAAGGATCTGAGACATGAAATCAGTGTTTCTCTGTCTTAAAACTAGCATGTTAAGAAAGATAAGATTTGAACACAGGGTACTCTGACTCCAAAATAATCATGGTCTATCCACTCTGACAGTGATTGAAAATGCGGTCAATTGAACCTCCGGTTTTTCTTTCATAAAATTTTATTAGTCTGGAGTGCATCATCCAATCAGTTGTCATTTCCATAATAGAGATCTTAGACAAAATTTCTTTCATGTCTATGGGTAACATGGATCTTTTATGTTCCAGACTCAGTACCTTGTATGATATTCCTGATTCCTAGAGGAAATGTTCAAAATACATTCTGATATGGCTTGGCAGCAGTGAGAAAAGAGCACTGAACGATCAGGCTGAGACATAAACTAACATAATGGCAGCTCGGATACAGAGCAGCTGAAATAAATCTCCTGTCGATATTCCAGTAAAAATTATAAACAGTACTTCCATCCAAATTCCCAACTGAGTGTATACAATTACATTGAATTGTCATAACAAATTTTGAATCTTGAAAGATGCATTCAGTGAATAGTGGAGGGACTTTGGAGAGACCTGTACTTCATGCTCTTTGCTTAGAGCTACAAGTCCTCAGGTAATCCCTCAGCTCTCATAGTTGCCTCTTGTGAAAGCAGAGATCACAGCACCTGCTCTTTAGGTGCTTATAAGGATGAAATTAATGTATGCCTAGAGACTCACAACTGCTGGCACAGAGGCACAAGCCTGGATGCTATTCTTTACTCCTCGTGGTCCCTGTGTTGGTTCTCTTCTCCCTGTTTCTCCAGGCTCTGCTTCTTCAATGGACTGATCTAGAGAGATGATCCAAAGCAGGGAAAATTTGTTTAAAAATAAACAGATGAGCAATATATTTTCTCTGTAATTCTTTTTTATTAACCTTATTCTAAATTCTTTTTTCTTTTACTCTCAAATTTATAATTGTGGCTGATTTTCATCATGCTTATGTATGTAAAACCTTGAGAAAAAATGGATTAAAATTTCTTTAGACAATGGTTCAGGATACTGTGTCCTATAAAATATAGCTTGCAGAGAAATTCTCTTGAAGGACCTTTTCTTGTAATTCACAATCCTTAAACAATCATTCCCAAAGGATCTGTTTTTAGCCATTTTTGCTTGCTTAATGATTTTTATGTAGCTCAAACTAGACAAACATATAAAAATTGTGTGGTACTCTATTCTGCCTTTCATTGTAGTTTGTCATGTATGTGTCTTTTCCCCTCCAGATTATAAGTAAAGGAACCTTGTACATCTCAGGAGAGTGTCCATGACCTAGTCCATGATTAAGAAATGTTTACTGAATTAAAATAGTGAGATGGAATGAATTCTGAAGTGAAAAAAAAATGACCAGATATGATAAATAATCTCCCTTGAGATACACATACACAAATTTTCCACTTCAAGCATTTAAAGTAAATATAAGTTATTAATAGTCCATTCTGCTGTAATTTGAAGCATCCATGAATGGGGGTGATTCAAGAGTTTAATATTTCATGGAGCAAAAGTCAAGGAGAGTGAGCTGAAATATGCCTTGAATCACCACCTGGTTTCAGAAAGAGTGAAATACTCTCTCTCAATATTCCAACACATCCCTAACTGGGTTATTTTTAATGGGCCTTCTCCCCTGTGGTAGAAAGGCATCATAGTCACCAAGCAGCTGAGAGCAAGGCATGACCTCTGTAGATCCCACAGTAACAGCCTTCTAGACGCATGGCTTCCCAGACAACGGAAAAAATCTGCTTTGTTTGTGGTCGCAACAGGGTAGCACTGTTATTTGTCCAAGCATAAGGCTCACGTCTGGCTCCAGGGAAGAATAACTAATGAGATAAAAGAATTACTTCTCCATTCTTTGCACCTGACAGGATATATTATTCTTGTGTTTTAAAATATGAGATATCAGTAAGCACAAAGAGTTGAAATAATGCTGAAGGAAAAAAAAAATGTGTGTTCCATTTCGGATCACTGCTGATTTGTAAACTCTTCTGTAACCTGCTTATTGCTTTCTGGACTGTTACAAAAATAGTATGTTCAGTGCGCTTTCTCTCCTAAGGGTACTGGAGGAGCTTAGTGAGAGTGAAGGGAATAGAATGAGTGATGAAATGTTTACCGTGCAAACTTCAGCTCAACAAATAATGTGATATTTCTTCTCTTCTCTAATTCACATTTTATGAGAGCCATTTTTAAATGTGTGCCTTCCCTTATTGACTTTGCCTATGTTCAAGGGAGTTTGCCACAAATGGAAAGCATCTGTACTGATATTTCTAAAATGAACTTGCTCATTCATTTCATAGAGTATTTCTGATTCATCCATATCTGCTCCCTTGATATGTAGTAACGCTACTTTGATTAGATATTCGTCCACTACTCTTTCTTCTACTACACTTAGAAACTTTACTTGTAATTGTTTATTAAGGAGATAATATGCTCCTCTGCGTTCCTCCAAAGAGAAATAGCTTAAGTAAAACTTGTTTTAAAAAACATGCATAGTGAAATGTGTCAGACATAGCAAGACACATACTGTATGATCTCACATGTGGAATCTTAAATAAACTCGTATATACGGAAAACAGGTTAGTGGTTGCCAGAGGCAGAGGCCTTGGAAGGGGGGTGGGCAAAATGAGTGAAGATGGTCAAAATATATAAACCTCCAGTTATAAGACAAACAAGTCCTGGGATTGTATGTACAGCATGGCGATTGTAGTTAACAACTGCTATTGCTGTTCAGTTACTTAGTCATGTCCGACTCTTTCTGATCACATAGACTATATAGCATACCAGGCTCCTCTGTCTTCCACTGTCTCCCAGAGTTTGCTCAAATTCATAACCATTGAGTCAATAATGCTGTCAAACCATCTCATCCTCTGCTCCCTGCTTCTCCTTCCACTTTCAGTCTTTCCGAGCACCAGGGTCTTTCCCAGTGAGTCAGCTCTTCGCATCAGGTGGCCAGAGTTTTGGCTTCAACATCAGTCTTTCAAACAAATATTCAGGGTTGATTTCCTTTAGGGTTGACTAAAGGAAAGCTCCTTGCAGTCCAAGGGACTTTCAAGAGTCTTCTCCACATTCACAATTCAAAAACATCAATTCTTTGGTGCTCAGCCTTCTTCATGATCCAATTCTCACATCCATACATGACTACTGACAAAACCATAGCTTTAACAAAATGGACCTTTGTTGGCAAAGTGATATCTCTACTTTTTAATCTGCTGATTGTAAAGCATATTAAACCTTGGGAGGTTTGTTATAGGCTTCCTTTCAAGGAGCAAGGGTCTTTTGAATTCACGGCCGCAGTCACCATCCGCAGTGATTCTGGAGCTCAAGAAAAGAAAACCCGTCACTGCTTTCACTTTCCTCGCTTCTGTTTGCCATGACGTGGTGGGACTAAATGCCATCCTCACAGTTTTTTAATGTTGAGTTTTAAGCCAGCTTTTTCACTCTCCTCTTTCACCTTCATCAAGAGGCTCTTTAGTTCCACTTTGTTTTCTACCACTAGAGTGATACTTGTGTATCTGGAGTTGTTATTTCCCCCAGCAATCCTGATCCCAGTTTGTGATTCATCCAGCCAAGGGTTTCACTTGATGTGCTTTGCATAGACGTTAAATAAGCAGGGTGACATTATACAGCTTTGTCATACTCCTTTCCCAATTTTGAACCTATCCATTGTTCCATGTCTGGTTGTAACTGTTGCTTCTTGACCTGCATACAGGCTTCTCAGGAGACAGGTAAGGTGGTCTGGTATTCCCAGCTCATGAAGAATGTTCCACCGTTTGTTGTGATACACACAGTCAAAGGTTTTAGTGTAGTCAATGAAGCAGATGTTTTTCTGAAATTCCCTTGCTTTTTCCATTATCCCATGAATGCTGGCAATTTGATCTTTGGTTCCCCTGCCTTTTCAAAACCCTGCTTGGACATCTGGAAGTTCTTGGTTCATGTACTGTTGAAGCCTTGCTTGAAGTATTTTGAGCATAACCATGCCAGGAAGAGAGTTGGAACATTGTTTGGCATTGTCCTTCTTTGGGCTTGGAATAAAAACTGATGTCTTCTAGTCCTGTGGCCACTGCTGAGATTTCCAAACTTGCTGGCATACTGAGTGCAGCACTTTAAAGCATCATCTTTTAGGATTTCAAATAACTCAGTTGGAATTCCATCACTTCCACTAGCTTTGTTTATAGCAATGCTTCCTAAGGCCGACTTGACTTCGCACTCCAGGATGTCTAGCACAGTAAGTGACCATGCCATCATGGTTATCCAAGTCATTAAGACCTTTCTTGTATAGTTCTTCTGTGTATTCTTGCCACCTCTTCTTAATCTCTTTGGCTTTTATTAAGTCCTTACTGTTTCTGTCCTTTATTGTATCTGTCCTTGCATGAAATGTTCTCTTAATATCGCCAGTTTTCTTGAAGAGATCTCTAGTCTTTCCCATTCTGTTGTCTTCTTCTATTGTTTGCATTGTTCTTTTAAGAAGGACTTATCTCTCCTTGCTAGTCTCTAGAACTTTGCATTCAGTTGGATTTATCTTTCCCTTTCTCCCTTCTTTTGCTGGTCTTTCCTCAGCTATTTGTAAAGCCTCCTCAGACATCCACTTTGCCTACTTTTGTTTCTTTTCCTTTGGGACTGTTTTGGTCACTGCCTGCTGTGCAGTGTTATGAACCTCCGTCCACAGTTCTTCAGGCACTCTGTCTACCAGGTCTAAGCCCTTGAATCTGTCACCTCCACTGTATAATCATAAGGGATTTGATTTAGGTCCTTCCTAAATGACCTAGTGGTTTCCCCTGTTTTCTTCAATTTAATTTGCTAAGAGAGTAAATCTTAGAGGTTCTTTAAGAAAAATTAATATGTAACAATGTATAATGAGAATATTATGTAAATACTATATATACTTACACATAATATGTTTATAACTTTTAATATATAATGCTTAGCATGGTGCCTGGCTGATAATTATTACTCAGAGAATGATAGTGGTGATGATGGGAATCATAATTGAACACATAATCAGTAACAGTAATTATTTAATAACAACAAAAGTCAGGCAGTATAGAACCTTTTGGCAACCTGTTGGGCAGTATCTTTCACAGATGAATATTTGTACAAGCTGCTGCTGCTGCTAAGTCGCTTCAGTCATGTCCGACTCTGTGTGACCCCATAGACGGCAGCCAACCAGGCTTCCCCGTCCCTGGGATTCTCCAGGCAAGAACACTGGAGTGGGTTGCCATTTCCTTCTCCAATGCATGAAAGTGAAAAGTGAAAGTGAAGTTGCTTAGTCGTGTCCAACTCTTAGCGACCCAAAAGACTGCAGCCTACCAGGCTCCTCCATCCATGGGATTTTCCAGGCAAGGGTACTGGAGTGGGGTGCCATCGCCTTCTCTGTTTGTACAAGCTATCCTTCATTAATCTCATTTCAGAAGATATGTGTATATGGGTGTATCTCTGAAATGGGTACATATTTCAGCAAATGGCATATACTAAAATGTTCATAATAGTGCTATGTGTAATAGCCCCAAACTAGAAATTCCCAAATACCCATCAAGAGTGGAATGGGTAAATAAATTGTGATGTATTTATAATTTATGGAATAGCATATAGCAATTAGAATAATGACATAGAACTACATGTAACAGTATGGATGAATTTCATGAGTATAAAGTTAAAGAAGTCAAATATAAAAAAGTATAATATATGATTCTGCTGATGTGATGTACAACAGTGGACAAAAATGTGTGCTCTTAGAAGTCAGGGTTCTGGTTACTTTGAATTGTTACTAGAAATGGACATGGAGGAGCTCTGAGGCTCCTGGTCTGGGTGTTCAATTGGCAAAATCCTATTGGTCTATACATTTAAGTGCGCTTTTCTCTTTGTATATTACACTACAAAAAAATGTTAAAAACATAAAAGATACTATGAAGTCATATAAAGGTCATTGCATATATGGAAGATTTCAGTATCTAGCTATAAAACATGAGCTACTTGACTTCTGAAAGGGAATATACTCGTTTATAATATATTACATGGTTATTATAGAGAGTAAATGAAATATATGAAAGTATCACAAAAAAAGTATCAGTATTAACCGTGGCTACCTTTGTAATAGGCTTCAGACTGCTGAACTGTCAGTATGAGTGATATGGTGGCAAAATGAGTAGTATATTGCTCATTTTCAATTACTTCCTATAGTCTTTATCCAGATAATGATTATCTCAAGCTCAGTCATCAAAAAAGTTCTGTTTTTATGCATTTGTGTCACTTGGCATGACTGCCAAGTGGTCATAAAATGAAATAAAATATGCTTTCTCATGGTGTCAAAGAATGCCAGTACTATTTTGGGCACTGTGTCATGGTGAGAGGATTATTATCACTTTCAACATGACTGTGTTAAGATTGCACCTGAAAACTATTTTCTTTTTCTTTTTGTACTTCAGGAGTCTCTAGAAATAGAGCAAGTGGTAGGAAGCCTAGGAAATATGAAGTTCCATGTCTGTAAGAAAAAGAAGAAAAGATGATAAATTAAAATGCATATAGTTGTGCTTTTTCAGTGAGAATGAACATAGTAGCTCATAAATATGGGAAAGGTATAAATTCTAAAAGGTAAGGTAAAATAAGGATAAGGGCTTCCCTTGTAGCTCAGTTGGTAAAGAATCTGCCTGCAATGCAGGAGATCTGGGTTCAATTCCTGTGTTGGGAAGATCTCCTGGAGAAGGAAATGGCAACCCACTCCAGTATTCTTGCCTGGAGAATCCCACGCACAGAGAAACCTGGCAGGCTACAGTCCATGGGGTCACCAGAGTCATACACAACTTAGCAACTAAACCACCACCAAGATAAATAAATGATTAAAATAAAGTGTAAAAAGTTCTGTCTATGAGTGCATGCTAAGTCTCTTCAGTCATGTCTGATTCTTTGCAACCCTATGGACTGTAGCCCACCAGGCTCCTCTGTCCATGGGATTCTCCAGGCAAGAATATTGGACTGGTTTGCCATTCCCTCCTCCAGGGGATCTTCCTGACCCAGGGATTGAACCCGAGTCTCTCATGTCTTCTGCATTGGCAGGTGGGTTCTTTATTACTAATGCCACCTGGGAAGCCCCCTATCTTTGAGTAGTAGGATATAATTTTTTTAAAGAACAATTTAGGTTTAACATCAGAAAGAAAAGTCTCCTTAGAGCAACAGCAATTCACTGAACATACGTTTAAGAGAGAAATGTGAGCCCCATTTCTCAAGACAGTGCCAACAGAAGCAGCCTAGCAGACGGGGTGTTATGGGGAGTAACTTCCTGATAAGAACTTAGTCTGGTCTGGCATAGTTTTTTTTTTCCTTATCAAATGATTGTTTATGGAAATATTTATAGATTGTAGATCATTTTTAAATTTTTTAAATAATTATATTGGAGTATAGTTGATTTAAAATATGTTAATTTCTGCTGGGCAGCAAAGTAAATCAGTTATAAATGCACATATATCCATTCTTATTTCCTGTATACGTCATTACAGAGTATTAATACAAGTTCCCTGTGCTATACATTAGTTGTCTATTTTATATACAGTAATATGTATATGTCAATTCCAATCTCCCAATTTGCCCCCCCCCAACCTAACCCCCCAGTAACCATAAGTTTGGGTCTGGCATCTTAAATACTGAAATTGGTCTAATTTAAACATACACTAAGAGATGCCTGAGTTTGGATATATTTATTTGCCTTTAATTTGCCTTGTTTCCAGTTATTTGTCTCTGAGTGGGAAGATAAGAAAGATAAAATATCTGTATTATGGAATATGTTAATGTATCTCTGTTGTGACATTAAAACTAATGATTTTTTTAAAGTTTGGGGAGGAAAAAAGCATAGGTCTTTCTGTTCTATTCTCAGCTCATAAAACAGTGGATTGTAGGAAGGCAGTAAATATTTTTTGGATAAATGATGAAAAGATTGAACATAGAAGGTAATACATATACCTAAATTAAGTTCAGTATTTAAATAGAAAATGGACAAATTATTAGGCCATGCCAAATTCAATTTTCCACACTATATTGAATCCTAGATTCTGTTAGGGTATTTAAGTGCCATGGGATAAGTTCAATCCTTATATATTTGGAAATCAATTATTTAGTCTTTTCTTTTTCCTTAAATCTCTTTAAGGTCAAAGAGTAGTACAGTATTCGATTTCCTATTTAGAATTTCTGTTTCTACCAAGCTTTACTTACCAAACCTTTTTGTGAATATTATTGTTTACATAAATGTATAAACAAAACCATGCTAGGTAAAATAGACAAGTTACTATTTTTGCTGGGATACCTCATGAAGGAAACTTGTTTTGCCAGGATTTTTCTAAATCTCCTTCTGTAAGCAAATGTTTATAATGCATTTGCATTATACATATATAATGCAAAGTATCACAGTAACACTCTAAGACCAATTAATACCTTATGCGACAATTAAATTCTCATAAAAGAAGCTTTAGTTTACTCTTTTGCTGCCTTCTGATTTATAAATAGGTATGGTCATTCTCCTCAAAACTTATACATAAGAAATATCACAGTGTGTTTTAATTCATACACTTTGACTTACATCACTATTGCCAGAGTTTCTAATAATACTCATTATGGTGGAGGGCTAGGGAGAGATTTTTGTTTTTTCCAAAATTGTTGTATAAGAGTTCAAGAGATCATACAGAATTCAGAAAATTGAAAAATCATTTTGTCCTTCATTCATCATCATCCACCCTGAGAAGGTCATTATCCAAATCAACACTTCCCAACCAAGAGTTTCATAAAAGTTATGTCCAAAGCCCTAAATATTAATATTTCATTGTATGTAATGCTTTAACTTTTTTCTTTGCTCCAAGAATAGGACTACCTATAATTCATCCCTGGGAGTACTGACAAAATATTCATGTCTTGTTAAGCATAACTTTCTTGTTGAGCCTTGGCTGGGAAAAAAGTGAGCTGAATCCATGTAGTCTATTTTAAGCCTATTCCTTGACTACTTACAGCATCCAGTCCTCTCTCAGCCACAGGGACTTCTCAACATTTCCAAGGCCTCGGTACCAGCAACCGTGTATAACAGTTCTGACAGATTAACCTCTTTCCACTCTCAGGCCCGTTAATGAGCATAAGGCCCAGGTTTCATAACTCAGAAATCACTCCTCCTTTATTCTTCACCTTGGCAAATCCAGTCTTCCCCAGTCTTTTTTCAACCCTTTCATGGATTCTCCAGTTTTGCCCACTATCAAAATAAAGCCTCTTGGCTCTGTTGGACCAAAGGGAGTCTTAAAATCAATTGGCTCTTTTGAAAGAAGAAATAGAAGTTGCCTCTTATTCTTTCTTGAAGTACCTAAGGAGCAATGCTGCTAAGTCATTTCAGTCATGTCCAACTATGTGTGACCCCGTAGATGGCAGCCCACCAGGCTCCGCTGTCCCTAGGATTCTCCAGGCAAGAAGAACACTGGAGTGGGTTGCCATTTCCTTCTCCAATGCATGAAAGTGAAAAGTGAAAGGGAAGTTGCTCAGTTGTGTCTGACTCTTCTTGACCCCATGGACTGCAGCCTACCAGGCTCCTCTGTCCATGGGATTTTCCAGGCAAGAGTACTGGAGTGGGTATTTCTCAGTTACTCTGAATAGACATGAATATCTGAACTGGCTTCATGCTCCTAACTATTCCTTCCAGTATTCTTAAGTTTCAAGACCTTCTTCTAGTCATGGCACATAGAGAAAATTATGGAAGATGTATGGCCCATTGGAGGAAAATTAGAGAATTTGGGGACATCTCTATAGGATTTATTTAAAAACTCATTGCATTTCATTTATATGGCTTCAGTTCAGTTGCTCAGTCATATCCAACTCTTTGCAACCCCATGGAATGCTTATTATATGGCTTAATTATGATTAAAAACCATTTAAAATATTAGAGAAAATATTACATTTTGAATTTATATAAAATTTCTATATATCTGACAAAAATTTCATGGAAAATAATATTGTACCAATTTTTTTTCCCCATGACATGTAGGCATAATCCCTGATCAAAATTTTGCTAAAATTCAATTTCTTGACAAGCAACTTTATTTGGATCAGTTCAGTTCAGTTGCTCAGTTGTGTCCAACTCTTCACAACCCCGTGGACCATAGCATGCCAGGTCTCCCTGTCCATCACCAACTCCCAGACTTTACTCAAACTCGTGTCCATTGGGTCAGTGATGCCTTCCAACCATTTTATCCTCTGTCATCCCCTTCTCCTCTTGCCTTCAGTTTTTCCCATCATCAAGGTCTTTTCAAATGAGTCAGCTTTTCACATCAAGTGGCCAAAGAATTAGAGTTTCACCTTCAACATCAGTCCTTCCAATGAACACTCAGGACTGATCTCCTTTAGCATGGACTGGTTGGATTTCCTTGTAGTCCAAGGGACACTCAAGAGTCTTCTCCAACACCACAGTTCAAAAGCATCAATTCTTTGGCACTCAGCTTTCTTTATAGCCCAACTCTCACATCCATTCATAACTACTGGAAAAACCATAGCCTTGACGAGATAGACCTTTGTTGGCAAAGTAATGTCTGCTTTTTTAATATGCTATCTCAGTTGGCCATGACTTTCCTTCCAAGGAGTTAAGCGTCTTAATTTCATAGCTGCAGTAACCATCTGCAGTTAATAATAACTGTATGTTTTATTTTTATGTGCTTCTAATTTTTATTGAAGTATAGTTGATTTACAATATTATATTAGTTTCAGGTGTACAATGTAGTGATTTGCATTTTTACAGATTATAGTCCATATAAAGTTATCATAAAATATTGGCTATAAACCCTATACTATATATCTTTATATCTTACATATTGAAAATATGTAAGATATAAATGTTTATAGCAGCATTATTTATAATAGTCAATAGATGGAAGCAACCTAAGTGTTCCTCAGTAGATGAATGAATAAAGATGTGGTATGTATGTATGTGTGTATACACACACACACACACATGCACACACACACAATGCAATATTACACCTCCCCCCCCCACCAGAAAAGAATGAAATTTTGCTATTTGTAACAGGGATAGTACCAAGAGGGTATTATGCTTAGTGAAATAAGTCAGACAGAGAAAAATAAATACTGTTTGTTTTAACTTATTTGTAAAATCCAAAAAGTAAAACAAATGAATATAACAAAATAGAATCAGATTCACAGACATAGAGAACATACTAGCAGTTATCAGATGGGAGAGGGGTGGCAGGAGGAAAAGTAAGGGAAGGGGATTAAGAAGCATAAAATACTAGATATAAAACAAAAGAGATAATTTTAAATCATTACTATTTAAAACAGCATTCAGTTCTCACTCCCATTAGTTTCAAAATTATACCATTAAAAAATTCTTTTTATGGTTAAAATAAATAAATAAATCATTATTATAAATAATCATAAATGATAACATTTGTAATGTTAAAATTTGTGTACACCTGTGGCTGATTCATGTCAACGTACGGCAAAACCAATACAGTATTGCAACGTAGAATAAAGTAAAAATAAAATTAAAAAAAATTCTGCATTAATTTCTGTAATTTGCAAGTGGTGCTTTTGAAACTTCTTATAGTAATGTGACTGCTTCTCAAATTCAAGTAGATTTTTTATATCAAGTATTTCCTAATAATTATCTGTAATTGTAAAACTGCTTTCAACTGGCTTACATGGCACTACAAGGGCACAAGTGCCACCAAAGCAATTTTCCAGTAAACATGAACACACTATGACCTAAAACTGCCCCCTTCAAAGCTTCCACTTGGCTACCGTTTCTTTTCCCTGACTGTCACCTTGTAGTATTTTATTGATCCTTAGTACCTAGAGTAAGGGTTCCTAGGGAATATGTTTGCACCTGGCCAATTAAATAGATGTCCAAAAGACAGAGCTCCTCCTTGGCAACGTTCACTATCACATGCCATACCAACAAGTACTGGACTTACTGAATATTCTGCTGGGGCAGAGACTGCAGATGCACTCGGCAGTGGGAAGTATCCAGCAATGGGTATGGAAGGTGTTGGGATTTCTACCCAACACGTCACCCTAACAAGCACTCTAAAGACTGAGAAGACAGATACTTCCTGGCACATATGTAATACATTTACCATGCTGCAAAGTGGTGAAATACCAGTACCAACCTCTGCCTTAGGCAGTTTTACAAGAGTCACTCTTCCTAACTGTCTCCTCTTTTATTCCTTGGTCTGGTTTCAGTTTCTCAGACCAGCACTATAAAATAAGATTGCAGCTGAATGTTCTACTTTTAAAAAAAATTCAGATTTCTTCTTTGTATTATATTGTCAAAATGTACTTCTCACCACCTCCAACACTACCTTTCTAGTTCAAGGTTTTATTTACAACTTCAGTAGGTTCCAGTTGCTTCCATCTCTACCCCATCCCTCAGTGGATTGTATCTAGTAAGCAGATTAAGAAGCTGATTTTATTAAAATATAAATCATATTATGTCACTTCTTTTCCCAAGAATGCTCAATCATCCACTTAGAATGAAATGCAAATATTACACAGCCAGGCAGGCTTAAATAATCTAGTCCCTGGCTATCTCTTCGACTTCATTTTCAGCCACTTTTCCCCCTAACTCACTAGGTGTTAGCTGTTCTGATGCTTAATACTCCTTTCTCCCCTTCGTCTTCTATACTTTTTCTCCAGTTCTTCCTTGAGTTCACATGCTCACTTTATATCTCTGATCATGTGTAACCTTGTGAAGACTATCTAAACTACCCATTTATCATTTCATTCCCATAACTTGACTTAATTTATCTGAAATTAAATTTATTTTTCACTCTCTGAAATTTTATAATTATGTGTTGATTTGGTTGGTTAAATCCCACACAGAATGTAAACTGTTTTAGGGTAGATGTTTCTGTATCATTTATGGGATACCCTCAGTGGCCAAAATAGTGCCTGGTACATGGTAAGCACTCCATTAGTATCAGCTATTGTTCATCTTTAACTATTAACTCATGGATCAGTAAGTACTACCTGTCCTTTTGCTCAGAAAATGTTTCTGGAATCTGTGCCCATACATAGAACCCCAAGTCAAGCTCTGATGTGGGTGTGGGTGATGGTAAACTAATTAGAAAAATTCAGAATAAAAATTAACCAAACCTTGAAAAATAATGTGTAATATATTTCTAATTCAGGGCCCTCAAAATAATGTACATGGTAAGCACTCATTAGTATCAGCTATTGTTCATCTTTAACTATTAACTCATGGATCAGTAAGTACTACCTGTCCTTTTGCTCAGAAAATGTTTCTGGAATCTGTGCCCATACATAGAACCCCAAGTCAAGCTCTGATGTGGGTGTGGGTGATGGTAAACTAATTAGAAAAATTCAGAATAAAAATTAACCAAACCTTGAAAAATAATGTGTAATATATTTCTAATTCAGGGCCCTCAAAATAAAGTTTGACCTACTTCTTTAAAATTTCTTTTGTTATGAGCAATGCTAATGTCACTATCTCACCAATCAGTAACACTCAAATGTTTAGTTACTGTTGGCTATGTACAGAGTTCTGAACTAAGAACCATTCCTAAGTTAGCAAGGAAATGTAAAGGCTATCTTTATTCCTCAAGATTTTTTTAATGAAGATATAGGAAATAAAATATTAATTTTATTTAGGTCTAAATGGCCTGAAAAATGAACAGAACTTTCAGTGTTTCCTTGTTTTCTCCAATAATTGGCATCTTTGCTGAGAAAAGATACTGTTGATGGAGCAGAAAGAATTTCCTTTGCAATCTCAGAAACTTTATGCTTATTCAACCCCTGCAGCTATAATCTACTACAGTTAAAGTCTATCACTGGAGGAATAAACTCTTCCATATTATTGGATTTTCCATTTTCCCTTATAATCCCTTAAGGGTTGAGGAATACATTTTGTCAAGCTTTAAAATTTCTGATTGAAAAAAAGATCTTTAAGCTGGGGATTTTTAACATGACTTAAGTTTCCAAACACTATCATTTTTAACTTAAGTTTCTAAGTGAAAGTTTCACAAAATGATGTCCTCTGGAGGTTTTGAGATTCACATGCATTTTCCTACCCATGTTAAGTGATCACAGGCTCCTGTGCTTTTTATTTCCTATTTCTTATTTGTATAGCTTTCCTGATTAAAAATTAACGCAAGTTTTTGTTTCCAAACTGAAAAGTACAGAAAGTATAAAAGAGAAAAGCATAACATCTAAAACATTAGAGTACTAATAAAATTAATAAAACTAAAAAAAACAGAAACATTATTTTTCCAACAAAGGTCCATCTAGTCAAAGCTATGGTTTTTCCAGTAGTCATGTATGGATGTGAGAGATGGACTATAAAGTAAGCTGAGCACCAAAGAATTGATGCTTTTGAACTGTGGTGTTGGAGAAGACTCTTGAGAGTCCCCTGGATTGCAGAGAGATCCAATGAGTCCGTCCTAAAGGAAATCAGTCTTGAATATTCAGTGGAAGGACTGATGCTGAAGCTGAAACTGCAGTACTTCAGCCACCTGATGCGAAGAGCTGACTCATTTGTAAAGCAAAATAAAATAAGAAGAAGAAGAAATAAAGCTTACAAAAGAAAAGACCCTGATACTGGGAAACATTGAAGGCAGGAGGAGAAGGGGACAACAGAGGATGAGATGGCTGGATGGCATCACTGACTCAATGGATATGAGTTTAAGTAAACTCTGGGAGTTGGTGATGGACAAGGAGGCTTGGCCTGCTGCAGTCCATGGGGTCGCAAAGTATTGGACATGACTGAGCATACTGAGGTAAAGTTTATAAGCATTTCCAATACTCAATATGTATTATTAAATGTCTTTTTAAAATATTTTATCCACTTATATCTCCATAGTATTTATGAGACTAACCATTTAACTTTACCCCAGTAACACTAATTACTACTTTAAAAGAAATTTTTGTCAGTCTAATAGGACAATTAATCACCACTTGCACATTTTGTTTACTGTTGAGTCTGAACATTTGTAAAGATGTTAACTGGCCATTTGTGGTATTTCATTTTAATGTGAAAAGTGCCTGTTCATACACTGTGATCTTTTTAATCAAGTTGTTTTCTTTTCTATTTGAAATGGGTATTTATATGTAAAGATGAACATTTTATCATAAATGTTTCACTTTTTTCCCAAGTAATTATTTCATTTTATCCTAAATGAATCAGTGAAAGAAGCAAGGAGAGGCGGCAGTCACCATGATGATCAGATTATTTTTTTATAACTATAAGGAGTTGAAGAAGTTGAAGTGGATAGTCTTGGAAAAACAACATTTTATCTCAGTTCTTCATCAATTCTTTAAGTTATCACATATTTGTTAAACAGGTATTTCTTAAGTATTTGTTCAGTATGTTTACAAGTTAGTATCAACTCAAAATACAGCAAACAAGCATTGATATGGTGAAATATAAACCCAAATCTCTAGAATACATAAGATAAGGCAGTGGTCAGATACTCTAGTTGTAAGATAGCCGAACTGGACAGGATTCTCTTAAAACCAACATTGTGATTATAACTATAAATTCCTCATTTGGGGGAAAATAAAAAGATTGAAAACTACTAAGTCTTGTGTCTGCCCAGGAACTACTCAGATAGGCATGTATTTTGAGGGAAATGCAAAAAGCTAAAAGAAGGACCATATACATGATGATAAATCGAGTGACAGGAATCTGGAAATACAGAAGCAGAAGCAAGAGATATAAATGAGCAGAGCCTTGTTAAAAATGCCAAAGACAATAAAAATTACATCTTTAAGAATGTTCAGAACAAGAAAAGTGAGGCCAGAATAGGCCGATTGCTTGGGGATATGACATACATAATACCAGCTGATGCATGGGATGACAGAGGATTCAAAATGATCCCTACAGGAAAGAATAAAGGGCCAGAGCTAACAGGATGAAATTAGATAGTGATAAACAAATCAGCCTCTCCTTAGGTCAAAAAAAAATCAACTGTACAAGTGTAAGATTAGAGAAACAGAGTCTACAGGAAAAATATTCTGGGATTTTCATTGATTGAAAATTAAGTATGAACTCATCATTCAGAATGCAGTCAGAAAGTGGCCACAGTTATTTGGCCACATTTACAAAAGGGCACATTTACAAAAATACAGAATCACAGAGATAATTATCCTCCAGTACTTAGCCCTTATAACACACCTGTGTTTTTCTTTTCTTTTCTTTTCTTTTTTAATATAGATATAAGTGTTTTTACTCTAGAGAAACAGGGACAAGTTAAAACTCACTAGTATAGGTAGAGAACAGACTTGTAGACACAGTGGGGGAAGGAGGCAGCGATGCATCGAGAAAGAAGCATTGCCGTATGTATTATAGGCTGCCATGTTCAAATAGATAGCTAGTGGGACGCTGCTGGATAGCATAGGGAGCTCAGCTCGGTGCTCTGCGATGACCCACACAGGTGGGATAGATGGAGAAGGAGGGAGACTCAAAGAGGAGGGGATATATGAATACTGAGAGCTAATTCATATTGCTGTAAAGCAGACACTCACACAACATTATAAAGCAATTTTCCTCCAATTAAAATCAATTTAATAAAGGACTCAGTATGAGTAATCTTGACCACTTTCTATGATCTTTAAGGAACTTAGAAATTTCTCTTATAAATGTTGAACAAATTTTCACAAGGCATGAAAACTGTTAACTATTTGAACACCTGTGATAACAAAAATAGGTTTTACATGTTCTCTATTTTCCAAAAGATAGAACTGAGTGCCATGGATGGAATTCACAAAAATATAAATTTAAAAATATACTTAGACTTTTTAATCAGTGTGTTCCTAGTCACCAGAAGAATTAAGAAGAGGTCAGAAATGTGGTAGAAAGGATTTAAATATAGGATGTGATATAAAAGAGGGATTCTTGTGGTCCTATCAAACCTATCATTCTGTGCTAGCACAGATTAAAAAAATAATAAAATAGCACAGATAATAAAATAAAAATAATGTTATTTTTTTATTTTTGGCTGTGTTGGGTCTTCACTGCTGCACGGGCTTGTCTCTAGTTACAGTGAACTGGGGCTACCCTCCAGCTGCGGTGCGCAGGCTTCTCATTGCAGCTGGCTTGTGTTGTTACAGAGCACAGGCTCAAGGGCTTGCAGGCTTCAGTAGTTGGAGCACGTGTGCTCGGTTGTAATTCCCAGTCTCTCGAGTGCAGGCTCAATAGTTGTGGCCCATTGGCTTAGCTCCTCTGTGGCATGTGCGATCTTCCTGGACCACAGAGTCTCCTGCATTGGCAGGTGGATTCTGTACCACTGAACCACCAGGAAAGCCCTAGCCTACTTTTTGTTTTTGTTAATGTAACCTAATATCTTGCTCTCATCAGTTTGTCTCTGAAATAATTATGTAAATAGTTGCTCAGTTAATTAATGCATAACAAAATGATTATTAGATATCTGAACACTCAGAAGTTGTTTAAGAGAGTAACAAAAATCAGAAATAGGTGTGAAAACTGTTTCTGGCAGCAAAATTTGGGGAGAACTGCATTTTATTGGACTTCAGTAGTGAAGCAGCTGATTCTTTATATGGTAGAACAAATCTCAGCAGATATTATTATCCTTGGTTTATTAATTAGGACAGTCAGTTGATAGTTTTGCTCATTTTACGTATTTGCGGAGTTTTTTCTCAAATTGTTCTATCAACTGGGTATTTAAGATCTCCAAATATGGTAGAATCTTCCATTTATCTCTTAAATTCCATCAGTTTGTCTTATGTGATTTGGCAGTCTCTTGTTGGGAGTTTTTACTTTTATGATTGTCATACCTCTGTATTAGTCTATTGCTCTGTAAAAACAAATAATGCCAAAACTCAATGGCTTGAAACAACCTTATTATCTCACAGTTCTGGAAATTAGAAATGTGCACGTATCTTAGGTGGTTCCTCTCTTGTAGTCATGGTATTGGCTAGGTATGCAGTCATCTCAAGACTTATGTGGTCAAGGATCAGCTTCCAAGATCACTCACTTTGTTGGCAGGGTGCATTCCCTCCTCCTGTTGTTGGACTGGAAGTGTTAATTCCTCATTGACCATTGCTCTGAGGCTGCCCTCAGTTCCTTGTCTTGGGGGCCTCCCAACGTATCAGTATGCTTTCTTAAAAACATATAATCAGAGAAGGCAATAGAGATTATCATAAGGTGGTAGTCAGAGTCTTTTAAAACCTAGTCACAGAGGTGACATCCCATCATTTTATCAAATTCTATTCATTAGAAGTAAGTCACTAGGTCTAAGGAAGGGGAGTATACATTCAAGGGGAGTGGAATATACAAGCATTGGAATACTAGTAAGCAGAAATCATTGTGAGAATCATTGTCAGAAGCTAGCTACCACAATCTATTTGTTAATGTAACTCTTTTATTCTTTTATTATGTCTATTCCTGATTCTAATACATATAAATTTTTTATCTTATTGCTTTTAAGAAATTCTCTTTATCTTTGGATTTCAGCTATTTGACTTTGCCTTGTTGTGTTTTGTTGTTAACGTTTTTACGTTTTCTCTGCATATTGATTTAGCATCTCAAATATGTGATTTTCTCCCTCTCATAACTAAAATTGTAGCCATTGTATTTTGAAAGATTTTTCTGTTCAATCCTCTTACCCCTTCTTCTTCTAGTCCAGTTATACCTGTTTTTGACCATTTGCTATCATTTAGCAAGGTCCTGCACCACCATTTATTTTTTAAAGTTTCTATTATTCATGAAAATGAAAGTTGCTCAGTTGTGTCTGACACTCCACAACTCCATGAATTGTAGCCTGTCAGCCTCCTCTGTCCATGGAATTCTCCAGGCAAGAATACTGGAATGGGTAGCCATTCCCTTTTCCAGGGGACCTTCCCAACCCAGGTCTCCTACATTGCAGGCAGGTTGTTTACTGGCTGAGTTACCAGGGAAGTCTTACTTACTGTAATGTATCATTTATATAATTATCATTATTTGTTCTAAGTATTATATTATTTACTATAATCATTACTGTAACTATTGTATTAAATACTGTAATTATTAATCAGTATAATTACCATAATTATTACATCATTTAATATAATTATTAATATTTATTTATCCTTATTCAAACTAGCTTACTCTTCTCTGTCATGTTCATTGAGCTTAGTCCTTCCAGTTTTATTTCAAATATTGTAGTTTTTATTTCTAGAATTTCCTTATTTAAATTTATATTACCTTTGCTAAGATTTCTCATTTCTCTACTGAAATATTCATTGGTTGAAAATGTTTTCTTTTAGTTCATTACAGATAATTATAAATATTGTCTTAAAATCCTCATCTGTTAGTTTCAACATCTGCTTTATTTTCTGGTCAGACTTGTTTTTTCCTCTCTGTTGAGAGAAGGAAATTTATTTGGAGGTCCATCATATTTTGGATAAAGTTTTTATCATATCTAGGATAAGAATATTAAGTTGTAAAAATTCTAGATTCTGTGGTTTTTCTTCTGTAAACATTATATCCTTGGTTTCAACGGTTAATTTTTTTTTGGCTGTGTTGGAGCTGCAGATCCTGTTTCTTGCATGGCAGCTCTGTTTTCAGTACATATTTCTTACTCTACTTGAGACTAAAACTGAGAAAAAATACTGTTCATGGTTACTCTTCTATGTTGCATTATGATGCTCAGCATTTGCTTGTGTAGGTCTGAGTTTCTTTCTAATATATTTTAATTCTGTTTGAAGAATATTTATTTTAATACTTCTTAAAGTGAAGATCTCATGTCTTCACTGAGTAAATTTACTAAGCAAATTGTCTTAGTTTTTATTGGTCTGACAATCTGTTTCTCTTTCAATTTTTATGGTATTTTTGCTGGGAATATAATTCTAGATTAATAAATTTTTTATTGTTTTTAAGTTTCAGTACTTTAAATTATCATTTACTTGTCATCTGGACTGACTAACTTTAGATGAGAAGTCTGGCATCCTTGCCTCTTTTTCTCTATATATAGTGCATCCTTTTTCCTCTGGCTGCTTTTAATTTTTAATTCTTACCACTATTTTCCAGAAATTTGATTGTGGTATGCCTTGTTGTGTTTATTTATAGTTTATTGAGCCTCTTGGATATATGTGTTTGTAGTTTACATAAAATATAGAAAATAATTGGTCATTTTTACTGAAATTCATTTTTAC
>SJYC01014205.1:0-50013 GCA_006408675.1 Madoqua kirkii
AGGTGGTTGCATTTGCTTGGTGTCATGTAAGAAAAAAATTTTTTAAATATTTTTTTTCTCTCTCGGCTATTTACTAATTATCTAGATGAGTTGTCATGTGTATGTACAAAAAAAAATTTGAAGCAGCTCAATGAAAAGCACAATAGTAAAGAACAGTCATTATTATAAATAATTCTTTCCTTTTTAAACATTTTGCTTTGTAGAGTAACCAAATTCACCTATGATTCTGAAATAATAGGTTCAAATTCTGTTGCCTGATTCAGTACAAAAAAATTAAAAAATAAATCCATGTGATTGAATGAACTGATTTGAAATTTGAGTGCCAAAAGAGTTGGTAACTTTTATAAACGCAATAAATCAAATTTGCAAAGAAACAAATGTCTAAATTTGACCATTGTTTATCAAATTATAGTCTTGCTAACTTGATTTTTAAAATAATTTTTCAGAGGTCATTTGTAATACAGTCTGGATTATCGTAATTCTGACAATGATGAATTCATGTAACCAATATTTATAGAGGGCTTACTGTATGCAAAGCATTTTACTGTTTAACACAAAGACTATTAAGATGAATCAGAATGCCAAGCTGAGGAAGTAAGATGGATATGTCACTTCCTTTCCCGATGGTGAGAAATTAGAGTTTGACTTCAAGGAGTTATAGATGCAGAGGAGAGAAGAAATATCCTTGGGAGAAGTATTATTTTTCTCTTGATCTTTAAAGTTTATTGAAACTTGGAAGGAATGTATCATAGTATGAAATCTGAAGTCTGCCTGGGTGTTGATTGCAGGTCAGCTTTTAGCCATTTACTATCTGGTTGAAGAGCCAAAGTTTCCTCATACTCTGTCAAGTAGGGTTGTTAGATGGCACAAATAAAATATGTTTTTAGTAAAATGTATGATATGTAGTACTCACTGAATAAACGCACATAGCTAGTTTTGGGTGCACAGAATGGCAGTGAATGCCTGAGAAATAAAACTTCCTAGGCAGCAAGGTTGAAAACAAAAGGCAGACAGGATGAGTTGTGTTTCAGGAAGAATAAGCTCTTATCTTTTTCTGAGGCTTAGGTGTGTGAGGGATAGATAAGGATGGAAAGAATGGTAGGGACCAGACCATGAGAGGCTGTGTGCCAGTCTCAGATTATTTCCTCATAGTTTTAATAAAATAATAATAATAACAATTCTTAATTTCCAAAGAGACCCCAGGAATATGCAGTAGAAAACTAGACTGATAACTACTCATCTCTTTGGTATTATATGAACTAAAAATCTTATGCTATTTATAAACACTAGATGGGATTGTATAATAACTAACTTTTCAGGTCATAATCCATAATCAGAGTGTATTTTGATTGGTGCCATGAAGTTTTTTTCAATACATAAATTATTACCAGATTTTGTTTTCAATTTTAGAAGCCAATAGAAATAAAAACTGTACTATGAAGGGATTGCTTATTATATATGGACCTTAACATCATAAGCTTTTAATCTAGATGAAATGCACTAAGAATTTAGGCAACTATTTTGATTATTTGGACTTAAATTATTGTTGGATATTTTTGGATTATTGTAAAAATTACTGGGCCAAAATGTTAAGTGGCTTAAAACAGTACGAAGAAAAGGGGCTTAAAATCCATAAGATGGATGTTTATGCAGATTATTTCCAGTCACTATTTCATAATAAGGAAAATGGTTGTTATGGCACCTGGGACCAATCTAAAAGATGTGGGCAATTAGAAGGAAAAAAAATTTTAACTATAATTTCATAGCAAAAGAAAGCTATAAGTGCCTTATAGGATTTTGACCTCTTCTTGATTCTTTGTTGTAGTCTATATAGATACCTCATTGAAAACATGAAATAGCATATTACTACTAGATAACAATAAATGAACCACTGAATAAACTGCTTTAGAAAAGACATAGGCCTGTGAAATATAATCGATGTGTAAGATACATTGACAGGGAGTTAGACAGGACTGTGTCTCCAAGCGGCTGTAGGATCGTCATTTTTCTCAGTCTCCAGTACATCGTCTATAATGGGAATGGAACGTATTCAGTGGTACACAGATCCAAGGAAATTTTATTTTGTTGCTCTAAATTGGCACTTTGAAATCTAAAGATTCAAATGGTGGTGTCCAGAAAAACACCTGAGAGAGTTTTATTTTATACATACCATGCTAAATTCCATCCATGTATAAAAGGGGCTTAAAATCCATAAGATGGATGTTTATGCAGATTATTTCCAGTCACTATTTCATAATAAGGAAAATGGTTGTTATGGCACCTGGGACCAATCTAAAAGATGTGGGCAATTAGAAGGAAAAAAAATTTTAACTATAATTTCATAGCAAAAGAAAGCTATAAGTGCCTTATAGGATTTTGACCTCTTCTTGATTCTTTGTTGTAGTCTATATAGATACCTCATTGAAAACATGAAATAGCATATTACTACTAGATAACAATAAATGAACCACTGAATAAACTGCTTTAGAAAAGACATAGGCCTGTGAAATATAATCGATGTGTAAGATACATTGACAGGGAGTTAGACAGGACTGTGTCTCCAAGCGGCTGTAGGATCGTCATTTTTCTCAGTCTCCAGTACATCGTCTATAATGGGAATGGAACGTATTCAGTGGTACACAGATCCAAGGAAATTTTATTTTGTTGCTCTAAATTGGCACTTTGAAATCTAAAGATTCAAATGGTGGTGTCCAGAAAAACACCTGAGAGAGTTTTATTTTATACATACCATGCTAAATTCCATCCATGTATATCTGATATTCATTCTATAGATGTATTAAAAGAACTTTCCTTAAGCTCCTTTACCCCACATGTAAAATAATCTTTTAAAATATTCACAATTTTCTTAACAAAATCATAAAGTTTGAGTGATTTTTATTTCTTCTGGAGCATTCTTAATCTGTACACCATAACTTTATCTGCTTCAAAAATCTGATATTTTAATGAAATTTATAGCCTAGTCAAGTCACATACTTAGTATATGGATTTCTGATTGTGGATTCCTGATTCACCATGGCAACAACTCAGCCAGCTGTAAGATTGTGTTGAAATTCACCTGTACATCCTAATCCATACCAGAGCAAAAGAAATGAAGTGCTGTATATAAATGATAGTTGCTCCAAAATGTTATTTCTGATGTTTAAGTCTATTAAATTCATTTAAGGAAAAAAATATGACAAAGTGAAAGAAACTCCTCGAACAGTCACTTCAAATGTACAAAATTTGAAGCTGGTATGTCTCTGGCTAGATAATGCATCATTTTTTCCAAAGTTAAAATATATAATATAAAGGACTCATATTATTTATCATGAGATGAAAACAGTGCCCTATCCTCAGAAAACTACAACTGTACATTTCTATCCAATTTTTAAATTAATTTTAATTATACAAGTAATTTATAATTCCTGTTACAAAGGGTTAAAAAAATCAAAACTGAAGTTCTCTTCCCTACCACATCATCAAAATTAGCCAACATTATAAATTTAGTGTACAACCTCACAGATATTTCTCCATGCATACATATTATTGTTTGAACATACAGACTAATTTTTATATCGTTTCTGGGTATAATAAAGCCCCTTCATGGCTATCTAGAGCCCAGGTAAAGAATATTTTCTTTATCTGAGTCATACTCTTATTCTCAAGTGCTACTTGTTATCTCCTGGAATCAGAGCAGTTAAATAAGTGGCAATTAGATAAGTTAGACAAGCTAAACAGTTGGAATATGTAGTTATTATTCAAGGAAACGTACTCTGTCAAAAAAAAGTAAAATGCCTATTTCTGGTGTTGATTGATAATGACATGATGGGAGGAAAATAGTGAATTTTGTCATTATCTGACAATAGTTTTTTTGCTGTTGTTTTAGTCAATATTTCACCCATATGTAAGTGTCATGCATTGAAATTTCTATCCAGAAAACATGACAAATTCTGTTTCAGGATTTTGGCCCTTATTCAAGGGTAAAAGTGGTCTTGAAGAATTTGCCATAGACATATTAGGGAAAAATGATAATAATGGCATCAATCACCTATTTGTTGACAGTTTGCTTCATACAAACATGATCTGGACATAGTCATATCTTTAATTTGGATGTTTTTGCATAAAATGTTGAAGTTAGATCTCTATATTGACTTAATTGTTAGCCAGGTCATACATTATGTGCTTTGAATATAGCTAAGCAATTTAACCTTCCTGAATATTCACTCAGCCCTCAGATCATACTTAATTATATTAGTAGTTGAGAGATATAACCCAGCCATCCAAATGAAATGCCTGTCTTTAAAATTCAGTAAAAACTAGAATAGATTTTGGTGTGTGTATACACACCATGGACAGAGGAGCCTGGCGGGCTACAGTCCATTGGGTTGCAAAGAGTTGGACATGACTGAGCACAGAGTTGTTGAAGTACATGGACAACGGAAGAATAAATAGGTAATAGTATAGAGAGACTCACTGAGCATCTTTCTAGCAGAAAAAGAGAAAGAAGAAAAAAAAGTTATGCTACTACTTTGCTCTGTGATGTATAAAGCCTTTCAATCCTTCTCATGAATGCAGATCTAATCTGTATGTATATTTTACTCATAGTAAATGGTAGATGGGATTCATACATCTCACTCTATATTACTGTGGCTCTGAATAACTTATGCTTCTTCACTAAGTCAGGGAGAGAAATAACAGTACCTGTTCTATCAGTTACTGTGAAGTTGTTGTGAAGCTAAGGCAATGCTTATAAAGCTGTCAGTACTGAGCCTGTGCAGTGAACATTAGCTGCTCCTTACTTCTGCTGCCCTGTTTAGCTCCATGACAACCAGGACCTATAACCTACTAGTGATACACTGGTTCTTAACATGTCTCCAACATCCTTAACTAACTCTAGTTTGACTCATCATTTTTGCTTTTGTTTTTCTTTTCATGTATTGTTGGTTGGTTGGTTTAGTCACTAAGTTGTGTCTGACTCTTGTGACCCCATGGACGGTAGCCTGCTAGGCTCCTCTTGTTCACAGGACTTTCCAGGCAAGAATACTGGAGTGGGTTGCCATTCCCTTCTCCAGGGGATCTTCCTGATTCAGGGACTGAACCTGGTCTCCTACATAACAGGCAGATTCTTTACCAACTGAGCTACAGACCCTGCATTTTCATGTATAGCATCTAGTTAGTTTTTGACTTACATTATATACATTAAATTAAAAGACGCTTACTCCTTGGAAGAAAAGTTATGACCAACCTAGATAGCATACTCAAAAGCAGAGATATTACTTTGCCAACTAAGGTGCATCTAGTCAAGGCTATGGTTTTTCCTGTGGCCATGTATGGATGTGAGAGTTGGACTGTGAAGAAGGCTGAGCGCTGAAGAATTGATGCTTTTGAACTGTGGTGTTGGAGAAGGCTCTTGAGAGTCCTTTGGACTGCAAGGAGATCCAACCAGTCCATTCTGAAGGAGATCAGCCCTGGGATTTCTCTGGAAGGAATGATGCTAAAGCTGAAACTCCAGTACTTTGGCCACCTCATGCAAAGAGTTGACTCATTGGAAAAGACTCTGATGCTGGGAGGGATGGGGGCAGGAGGAGAAGGAGATGACCAAGGATGAGATGGCTGGATGGCATCACTGACTTGATGGATGTGAGTCTGAGTGAACTCCGGGAGTTGGTGATGGACAG
Source organism: Madoqua kirkii (assembly GCA_006408675.1). Taxonomy (NCBI): domain Eukaryota; kingdom Metazoa; phylum Chordata; class Mammalia; order Artiodactyla; family Bovidae; genus Madoqua; species Madoqua kirkii. The sequence continues at coordinate 5,679 of SJYC01014205.1, forward strand.
GGAGGCCTGGCATACTGTGATTCATGGGGTTGCAGAGAGTCAGACACGACTGAGCAACTGATCTGAACTGAACTGATATACATTATACATTAGCAACTACAAAAATATACCAAAATACTTACATTGGAAAAGTCATATAGATATTCAGCTTAAAACTGAATGGGAGAACGGCTGCCATTGTAAGACACTTGTCTCTGTCTGTTTTTCTGTTGGAGGTGGAGAGGGTAGTGGAAGCTCTATGATAAAAATATTTGATAATCTGATAAATTAGACAGTTGTCTAAATTAGGCATGTCAAACAGGGGGGATATGATAACTACTTTTGTACCATGAAGTCCTCAAAACACATATGTAAAACAATATAAGTTGTTGTTATAAAGTCATAATAAAAGTGCAAATTAACACTTCTGACAAAGATACTCAATAACTTGAAATTTGTATGGTTTTGCCTGAACTACCCAAATAGCCTTTAAAGCATAACTAACTCTCATGTTAATTAGTGACCATGATTTTTAGCAGTAATGCAACTCCAGAAGCAATTGAAACTTCCATAAGTTCATGATTTGTTATTAAATACTGGGAAAAAATAAGACAGAAATAAAATTAGTGATTAAGCATATTAACATGGAGGACAGGGTGCCTTGAGCTACTTGTCCTGTAGAAATAATACTAGACATGATTTATTAATAGTTAACTATGGTCCATATCGGAGAAGGCAATGGTACCCCACTCCAGTACTCTTGCCTGGAAAATCCCATGGACGGAGGAGCCTGGTAGGCTGCAGTCTATGGGGTCGCTGAGGGTCGGACATGACTGAGCGACTTCCCTTTCACTTTGCACTTTCATGCATTGGAGAAGGAAATGGCAACCTACTCCAGGGACGGGGAGCCTGGTGGGGTGCCATCTATGGGGTTGCACAAAGTCAGACATGACTGAAGCGACTTAGTAGCAGCAGCAGCGTGGTCCATATGCTTTCATATGCATTTATTTCTAATATTAACAACTTCATGGACAATGTTTTGTTTTGTAATATATAGGAAAAAGAACTTAACTAGGGTACACCATTATTTAATCAGCTGAGTTAGTATTTAAAGCCAGCCAGGGCAGTCTTATTTCATAATCAATAGAGAACATTTCTTTGTGTGAAACATGGGAAATTTTCATGAAATGAAAGTCATTCACTGAGGCCTGACCTCATTATTTGCTCCCAACTTCAATCTATGAGCCAGGCAGGATGACATAAAGGCCAAGTCCTGATCACTGTTTATTTTCCAGAAGAGACTGATAAAGTCACCTGATTAACCATGCAAGCTCCATGTTCTCAAAGAATGTGAGATACTAGATTAAATTGTTCCTACCCAGAAATCTTAAGCTTTAGCCTTGAAAAATAAAGCTAAGTAATGCATCTCAAATAATCATTAAATATTATAAGGCCAATCAGGAGGACACAAAATGGCATATTTGTTTAAATACTTTCAAAGTGAGAGGTATCAATAATCAAGGATATCCATCCTCATGGAGGAAGAACTTTACCCAGGCCTTGTAGATCAGGCAGGTTTCCAGCAGACAGAGGGAAGAAGATGATGTGCTAAAGCAAAGTTATTAACATGTGTCAAGTCATGAAGGGGACAGTAAAACGGAGAGTTTGGTGGTGGTGGCGGGGGGAGGAGGGGTATTGAGGAGACCACACTTGTTAGAGCAAAGAGATGTTCAAAGAAAAACTGGTAAGTGAAGCTCTACCTCACCTGAATAGCTGAATAGGATGTGGCTAGCTTCAAAAGGATCCTGAAAGAATCGAAGGCTAGTCTGCTCTTGATCCTAGCTAAACTTTGTAAGCTTTTTAGAATTTGATTTAAACTTTTTAGAATTTGATGGGCTTGAGGCCAATATATTGCTGCTCAGTTTCAAGGCAAAACACCAGCCCTTGGTTCCCAGATGTGTACGCGGGATCAAAAGAAAGACTTGAAAGGAATCTTGAGATGTGTGTGTGTGTGTGTGTATGTGTGTGTGTGTGTGTGTGTGTCACTCAGTTGTGTCTGACTCTTTGCAACCCCATAGACTATTGCTCACCAGGCTCCTCTGTCCATGGAATTTTCCAGGCAAGAATACTGGAGTGGATTGCCATTTCCTTCTCTAGGGAATCTTCCCGACCCAGGGATCAAATCCACATCTCTTATCTGCCCACACTGGCAGGCTGGTTCTTTACCACTAGCGCCACCTGGGAAGCCCCTTTGAGACTTGAAGGAAGTGAAAATCTTACATCACAAACCTAACTCCAGCTTCAAATGACTTTTCTATGATTTGTAAGATCATAAGTTCCTTATGCTCAATTATTCTTACAGCTGCCTGACATATAAGAGTTCATTTGTATAATTGGAATTCATTTGTATATTGGCATGATACACATAAATGGAAACAGGTTTTGGAAGTATTGAGACTTGGGGTCAAATTCTAGCTCTAGCACTTTCTAGTTGTTTAAGTTTGAATGAGTTAAATTATCTCACTGAGCAGTCAGCTAACTCATCCATAAAATACCAATCCTACTATTTCATGGAGTTTTCTAAAAATTAAATATAGTATTTATATAAAGGGCTTGATAAACGTTAGGTATTCAGTAACTGTGACTGTCCCACAATAATGACCACATGCTTTTGCTATATTTCTGGAAAATTCATTTTCTGTATGTGACTTCTGTTGTGTATTACAGACATTCTGTTTTTACACATTCCTAAAGGAAAGGTTTATTGTAAGACTGTTGATGAAATTGACCTTGGACTCTAAACTAAGTAACATTTAAGTCATATACCCAGTCTTAGAAAATGTGATTTTCATACCTAGTTTTAGGCATAGTAACAGTTGTGATTTAGTGTGCTTATTCCAGGATCACAGAAATATTATCTAGGTCAATATTGGGGTAAAGAGGTGTGTTTTTTGTTTGTTCTACCAAATACAGATGTGTTCCTGATTTTCTCATTATTTTTGCTGGGTTATTGGAATTTTTAGTTCTTTCATGACTTTTCTTATGCCAGTTAATTTCCTACATGGATAACTCTGAGGAATTAAAATAATTAATGATAATAATGATGACATGAATAGCAGTTTATATTTACAATATTCTATGTTGCCAAGAATTCCACCTGCTTCTGTTATCCACTTATATTAGCAGGTGAGTTTCTTCACCTAAGGCATGAGAACCTAAAGGATTTAGGATTTAGTGACTTAAGATCAGAAAGTGAAATCAGTTACAGGAGCAAGAAAGAAACCTAAATTACATGAAGAAAGAGTGTGTGTGTGTGTGTGTCTGTGTGTGCACGCACACACACCCAAGCAGGTGCTCATACATGTGCCGTGGAGATGAAAAAATAAGTAACTCCTAGAAGGAAGTTGATGACTGTTGCTGGTATGCAATATAAGCTACATTCAGGCTACTGTTGCCCTGATTTGGGGGCAATTCAAAATGTTGTGAGCCCTCTGTCAGCTGCCTCTTATTTCCATAACTGGCTGGCTTTCAAAAACTGCCAGGCACATTGGATGGATATTTGTACATGGTGTTGACAGTTCTTAGGACGAGCATAACTTCTATTCTGTATTCCTCTGGAGTCTCTGTACCTAAGATTTAGCTGGACAATTGTCACTTAAATATACTGCAGATTCAGAGTTCTTCTTGATGAAAATTTACAAGTTTGGTTAACATTTTCCTTGCTAATTAGGGAGCAGAAATGGCTTAAACATCAAAAAGCCTTATTAGCACACTCAAAATGTTCAACAGATTATTTTTTGAAAAGAAAAACTATCACAAAGCATAACTGTAACAGAATACAGTGCATACTTCATTAAATCCCAGTGGGATTGCATCACAGGAACTGAGTAGGGGAGTGAAGGGATGAATGGCATTCTGAGAAACCAGGCTGATTCTTTCTGAAGGAGAATTCCACACTGAAGGATCTGGGTCCCAGGCCATTGGGAAGTTTCTGAGATTTCTGGACTTTGGATCGTTTAAGAAGAGCCTGACTTGCCAGTCAGTGGCATGCTCTGTTTAATGCTTGCTTCTGAAATTCAGTCTTGTGCGTTGTTGGTTTCATTTAATACAGTATCGGCAAAGGCTTCTTTCACTACTTGTGCATCTGCATTGCCACTGAAGGGTTTTTCCTTCCATTTCTCCCTTGACTGCTTTGGTTTAATTTCTTTATTTGCTATGGTTACCTCTTATTCCATGCCATCTGTTAAGCTACCAAGTTGGCCTGTGCTAACGGAGGACTCCTTGCTCATCACATCAACATATCTCTTGTACATTTTATCCTCTAGGTATTTCCTATAAAGTTGATTATAATTGTGAGAGCTCATGGTTCTATTGAAGAAAATATGTACATTTATCCTTTCTCAGTTAAACTGTAATTTTTTTTAGGTTTCAAATTTTCCTAGAGTGGAAGAAACATAGTATATGGATCAATATATATAAAATGCCTTGCTTTATTTCAGTGTTCTATTTTGGAAGGGAAAATAAGATATTAGATCTAGCTTAAGGGGAAAAAAGAACACTGCATAATTAGCAGGGTTTTCCATTGACTAAGGAAAAAAAGAAATATAAACAGGAAAGTATAAAAGTGATTTATTTTTAAAATGAACACTTTGCTAAAAATGCAAAAGAACTGGGAAAGGGGAAAGAGAGGCCATTGATGAGATGTATAAATCTAATAAAGGCTGAAAAAGTCCAGGAAACCAAATTGTCAGATAGCACAGTCAGGTCCTAGGACCCCCAGGGGTTAGGCTTATGAAAATGCAGCCAAATCAATGCTGAGGTAATGACAGACAGCTGCATGGTTTACACTGGGTTAGGATGAGTCAAGCATGGGAATGAGCTGTGGAAAATCGGGAGAGTCGAGTTCCTATTCCTGTTCTCATAAGCCAGATGCTTTTTTTCCTCAGTTTGCTTCCCTGTTAGATTTAGTTAATAACTATTGATTCCACAGTTAAAACATTCCATGCTCTGAGTTAGGTTCTGAGAACTTAGCAGTTAATATAACTATAATGGTCCCTGATCTTCTGAAGCTTAATTTAAAAAGGAATATGAAGAAGGAGACGGTGGTATGAATGGAGAAAGTAGCATGAAACATATACGCTTCCCTGTATAAAATAGATAGCCGATGGGAATTTACTGTGACTCAGGGAACTCAGACTGGAGCTCTGTAACAACCTAGAGAGGTGGGAAAGGGTGGGAGAAGGAAGGAGGCTCAAGATGAAGAGGACATATGTATACCAACAGCTGATTCATGTTGATGCATGGAGAAACCAGCACAGTATCATAAAGCAATTATCCCTTCAATTACAAATAATTTTTTAAAAAATAAAAAAGAATATAGAAAATGAACAAATAATGCACAAATTAGCAATCAAAGTTTGTACCTGGTAAATAGGAGAAATATAGGCTTATGCAGACTCTAACAGTTATCAATAATGGGAGAATCAGAAAATGCATTTCTAAGGAAGCAACATTTCTGAAGGATGATGAGGTATTTTCTAGATGAAGAGGGAAAAAAGCATTGTCCTAACCAGGGGGAACATCTTGTGTAAAGACTCTGAGATAGAAAGTGTTTCATATGCTTGAGCAACTGAAAGAAGGCCAGGTGACTGGAGGATGTCCAGTGGGCAGGAGGAGAGAGAAAGCTCTGGGTGAGGTGAAGAAACAAACGGTACAAATCACTTAAGGCTTTATAGATATGATACAATGGTTTTACTTTCTCCTAATTATAATAGGAGCCACCAAAAGATTTTAAGTGGGACAATGACAAGATTATATTTGCATCTGGGGCTGTAGTTTAAAAAGTATTTTGGAGTCAGACAAGTTCTTGTCGCAAATTAAGTCACAGGTCTATTTAGGAGGCTACTGGGCTGTATGATACAGTGCTTAAATGGATGAGAGTCAAGGAATAAAACAGAAGAAGAACAGACACTTGAGATACAGAGTTAAGATTTTTCATGAGATGCCACTGTAAAATATTAAGAATGAGTTTCACATTTCAGAACTGAGCATCTAAGAGGATCCTATTTACTCTTTGAGACCAGAGGATTAGAGGAGGAAAACCTGTGTGTGGGGTGTGTGTGTGTGTGTGTGTGTGTGTGTGTGTGTGTGTAAGGAAAGAGTTAAATGTAGAAGCTTGGCAGTAAAGGGAAAATAAAGTAGAGAGATACAGCAATCAATGTAAAAAGATGTGGAGTGAAGGAGGTTTTCATTTCTTAAGGAAGATTTTGGAACACTTGGGCAAGCTGATGTGAATGAAGGAATAGAATGAGAGAGATAGAAAGGGAGAGAAAAAGACTGAGTAAATGAAGGGTGATAGAATGGAGAGCTAATATGGACGCTTTGGTGTGGTAAGTTTTATCTTTGTTTCCTGTAATAAGGCAAGATAATGTGAGTGAAGATGCAGAGTGTGTCACACCGAATGGCAAATGGAGAGAGGATTCTCTGTTGGCTTCTGTGTTTTCTAATTTGAGACCTGTCAATAGCTAAAGGTAAAGAATAAACAAAAGTCTGCTTGACTCTGATAACATGATTAAAATGCCTTTCTCTTGGTTGAGAATTATAATTAGGTCACAATATGAACAGAAAAGGAACATAATTTATCCCAAACTTATGATTTTACAGGTAACTAAACGGAAGCCCGCAGAGTTAGCACTGGTGGCTAACTGTAGAACCAGGACAAGGGTCAGGTCATCTAATTCTTGGTCTAGCACTATTTCCACAGACACCTCAAGACATTAAGTATCCTTAAAATAAGTGTTCAGCCAAAAGGATAATAAAGTTATCTGGCTACTGCCCCAAACTGAACAGGAGTGATCTCAAATCACTGGCACTGCTAACTATCATGGAGATGTAGTAATTACTTTAACAGATTTCAGGTGTTCCCTCCCAGTTTGGAGTTTCAAGGAAACAGCTTTCCATAGAAATTGTAATGTGTTCTCCCTGGTGCTTTTCCAAAGTAACTAGGAAATTAATCAAAGCTAATTTTTAGAAGTTACTAGCATTTCCAAACCCACAAAAGCTAGTGATCAATTTAGGTAAGTAAGCAGAGTGCCTTTAAGAAGACTTTAAAAACAAAATCCAAAGCTCATTTGCTCATTTTTCAAGCTTTACACATTTGAAGAGCTTGGAAAGGGAATGCCAAAGTCCTATAGTTCTAATATTTTCTGTCTGAGGCTTTTCTTTTTAATTCAAACATCTAGAAATCAAAATTAAGATTTAGTACACAGTTTGCCTGAAGCGGCTAGAAACAATATGTGTGTGTATATATGTCACACACACATGTAATGTCTTGATCTAACACTGTTGTAAGAATTGTCAAAATATTTTGTAATGATAAATTCATTTAAAGGGACACACACACAAAAAAAGGCTCTTTTTTGTAAATATATCCTTGGCTGTGAATATAGTACAGTATACTTACTAGTGATAGGATGAGCTGTGTTTTCTAGTGTGACACTAAGAAATTAAAATATTATGAAATATTATCAATTTTTGCCACTTTTATACCTCCATTACTAGTAGTTGAAGAAAAAGATTTTCTCAAAGGAACAGTTCTTTTGAAGAAAGTGGTGTAACTTTAACTGGTGATTTTTTGCTGAAGTTTTTTCAGCTCTAGCCAAAGGGATATCTTCGACCTCTCAGACTTTCAAAATAGTGTCTTAGAGGGCTACTTAAGAGTTTATGAAATATTAAGTTGAAAGTATCTACTACCTTGAAGATTCAAGTTTGGCAGACATCATGCAATGGGTTACCAGGAAAAGTGGCCCAATAGAGAGCAAATAGTCTCTAGAGTTTTCACATATGGAAATGAACTAATTTAGGAAATCATTGTATCTCCTGGGTGATATTTGGGACTGGGCAGGGGGTGGGGGTGGGGGACTTGTTTTTCTTTTACTTGGGACCATAGCAAAAATTAGGTGTTTTCTAGATTTAGAGAGCCGCTACTAGCCACATGTTGCTACTGAGAACTTTAAATGTAGCTAGTCTGACTTTAGGTATATTAATAAGTATAAAGTACACACTGGATTTCAAGGACTGTGTATGAAAGAACATGAAGTATCTCAAGTTTCTTAGAGGTTTGATTTCATGGAGAAATAATAGCATGAATATACTGAGTTAAATCATTAAAATTTTCACCTTTTTAATGTGACTATTGTGCTCAGTTATGTCTGACTCTTTGTGACCCCATGGACTGTAGCCCACCAGGCTTCTCTGTCCTTGGAATTCTCCAGGCAAGAGTACAGGAGTGGGTTGCCATTTCCTACTCCAGGGAATGTTACTATTAGAAAATGCAATTATGTATCGACCCACATCTGTGGCTTACATTAGATTTCTATTAGACAGCTCTCATCTAGATACATTTTTCTAATTTAAAAAAAAAAAAAAAGGTCATTAGCTGGTCAAGAGAAGCGTCATGCTTTACCTAAAACATGGAACTATAGATGAGGAAAGTCTTTAAGATAATTTGAGTTATTAGTGAATTGGGAAGGTTGAGTTGGCTTAGTTGTCTGGTGGAGATACTAGAAACAGCTAAGCATTATAGCGCAGCATTTTCCAAAATGGATACTTAAATTGCCTGCTCCTATGACATTAGCCTTTTGGCCTCGGGTTTTTAAATGGTGAAATCAGACTCTGTGTGACTTTTTGTTAAAGGGATTTAAAATATATTTTTGGAGAGGAGAGGCTTTTCCCACTTCTTTAATAACCTGAAATCCATTTCTTCATTTATCTATGCATCAACAAATATTCAGTGAATTTTTTGTATGTGTGAGGTCCTGTTTTAGTGCTAAAGTTTTAAAGATTAAAACATAACATCTGAACTCAAGAAGGAGTTCAAGAACTTTTAGAATAACAAATATATAGTAGATAATTACCATAAAATATGATCAGTGCATCAGTGTTATAACACACATGAATATAATATTTTTGTTAGATCCTAGCTAGGAGTACATAGATGGGTTAAAGGCTTCACAGATAATGGATCTTTATATTAAAGAAAATAATTTTCCAGAAGGAGAAAATATTTATTGGCGCTTACCATGTGCCACAGTCAAGACTAAGCACTATCATGTGGGTTGTCTCTTAATTCCACATGTTCTTAATTCATGTTATTTTAGTCTCCTCATTCTTATAGAAGGAATGGAGAACGTCTTTTTATTATAAATGAAAGTTTATTATAAATGGTATTTTCAGTGTCAGGGAGCTGTGATAATGTGTCATGGTAGATGCTGTAGAAACAGCTGGTACATATGGTCAATACTGGAGAAGTGCCTGCTTAAAATGAGTGGAGGAAAAACAAGGTTGCTGAGATTACTGATCAGAGAATGTCCGAGCAGGGAGAACAGCACAAAGCCCATCCAACTGAACTCTTTCCTCTTAAAGATGAAGCCCAGAAAGTCAGTTGACTCACCGAATATAATTAAATGACAAAGGAAGACTGAAGGAGAGCCTAGGGCTTCTGAAGTGCACACCTCCCCACCCCTCTCCCGGACCCCCCATAGTGGATGGCCACAGCTTCCCTGCTGGCTCAGTGGTCAAGAACCCTCACACAATGCAGAAGACCTGGGTTTGATCTTTGGGGCAGGGAGATCCCCTAGAGAAGGGAATGGCTATCACTCTAGTATGCTTGCCTGGAGGATTCCGTGGAGAGAGGAGTCTGGCGGGCTACAGTCCATGGGGTCACAAAGAGTAGGACAACAACGGAGCGAGTAACACTTTCACAGCTTGTTGAATCCATGACTACAGAAAACAGTTCTCTCAGGAGCAAGCTTTGATAACAGTGCATCATTTACTGCTCATTGTTCACTGCAGTTTTTCAGCTTGTTTGTACTCAATTCCTTTCTGTATTCTACTGTTTAGAGTCGCAGTTACAATACTGATAATTTTCACTGATTTCTCCAGTTTTGAAATCCTGGTGATTTTCTGTCCTCTTTTCTTGCTTTGCTGAATACTTGTTCCTTTAACAGAAGAACAGAACTGGTCTTACTGAGATAGTTGTGCTAATATTAATATAGGGCTTTAAGATACACACAGGACCCTAGAGCTTCCCAGGAAATCAGCTTAACACATAATTACTGGTCTTACTTTAAATGAAGTGCTTTGCTGAGAATCTGAAGATAGATAATTATCTGGGCTCTGGATTCGGGGGCTTTATAGCTGGTGGGAAAATGTATGTAAATATTAATAATAACAGATATTGAACACATATTCATCTAAGTGCATTACCCCTAGTATATTATCTAATATTTATAGCAATTCTATGAAGTATAGTCTCTTATGTATCTAATTAAAGGGAAAACTGTGGCAAATTATTTAAATAACTTTCTCAAAGTCTCACTTCTGGAAAATGATGGAGCCATGTTGCAAACCCACCCAATTTGATTCTAAAGCAGTCATTCTTAATCTCTAAACTAACTACTCCTACTAATCCAAATAAATACAGAATGCATAGTATGAATATTCTGTGAATGCAAAAGTGAACTGGGAGACAGATGACCTCAAGGGGGATGTGTTTTGGTGGCCAAGTCTGGGAAAAAATGAAGTAGGGAGAGCTTGATGGGAGGTGAGGAGAGAAAAGCCTTTCAGGTTGGTGGAGACATGATCTGTGGAGAGCTTGAGAGTGGTAGAGGATGTTGGTTTCAGAGCCCAGAATGTTCAGAAAGAAGAGAGTCTGAGGAGGTTGGCTTGAGCTGTATACTCAATACGTGAGGTTTCTACCTCAGTATTATACTATAGGATATGAACTTACAGTTTTAAAGAAATGGACAGGTTCTAAAAACGTTTTAAAGGTTTTGAGGAAGGAAGCAACAAGAAACGATGTATTTTAGGAATAATCACCTTAGAAGCAGTTTGAAGAATTAAAGCCTGGGGATTATGACAATCTTTTGTGTTAAAATTTGGAATCAAAATGAAGATAACACCAGTAGGAATGGAAATTAAAAGCCATATGTGAGCTTTATGGAGTTAAATGATAAAACTTGGTGGGAAGCAGGTTATAAAAAAATGAGAGTAGAAGTGATTGGAAATTAAGGCTTCTTTTCAGCCTGAGTTGAAGAGAATGAGAGAGTTTCCCTGAGCTCTGGAAAACAAAAATGGAGGCATGTGTGGAAGGCAAGAAAATAAAATTAAGTTTAGATAAGCTGTGCTTTGTTAAGTCATTTATTCATGAAATACACATGTATCAGTTTACAATAGACTTTGTGTTATATCCTTGAAATACAGTAAAGACCAAGAAGATAAGGTCCCTGCCTTCAGGACACTTACAGTCTACAGGAGGGAGACAGACAGTAAATAGATAAATATAGAAATAAGTATTTAATTACAGGGCTACAAAGGAAGGATGCCATCAGACCTTCATGGGAGCTGAATCCAGAAAATTCAAGAATCCTTCCATGAAGTAGTAATTTAAGCAGTTAGGTAATATTTAAATCAGGAATAGCTTTAGCCAGTCTGAGAAGAATGGCCTGATTTCAGGCTAAGGAAATAGCATATTTCAAGCCGTTTCCATTAGTGGGAAGGGATCTGATAAATTCCAAGAAGTTAAGAGAGATATCAGTGAAGGTTGACACTGTAGAAGAAGGCAGATCATGAAACACTTTGTAAACTAAATAAAATTTTTTTTTACCTTTTCTTAAAAAGGCAATTGATAGCATTAACCAATGTGAAATGTGAAAGAAACAAGTTCAGACAAGAGTGGATTTATGAAGGCATGGTGAAAAAGACAATTTAAAAATTTTTTTGCTGTAATACTGATGAGAGATGATAGTGGTTTGAAAGAGAGTAGAAGAATATTCTGGAGACAAAAAAAAAAAAAAAGTGTGGCTCACTGACTCGTGGTACATGAAGGTAGGAAGAAGGTGTCAATAAGGCCTTCCCAGATGTCAAGAATGAGAGCTGAGTGCATGTCTGGTGTAAAGCATTTTCGTGAGACACCTTGGCACCTAGTTCTTCTAGTTGTCATCATTCTTAGTTTTCATGTTGTGGCCCCCAGTAGTTCTCGGGTCATACCATCATCAGATGTAGGCCAGTAGAAAAGATGGTCTGCTTCCTGGCTGATGGAACAAAATGTCTAAACTTCATTCTTTTTTTCTCAGTTGACCTTACTTGTGTCTTGTGGTCATATCTGAAGCAATCACTGTGACAAGAGGACAGAACCTGCTAATTGATTAAACCTGGATCACAGGTCTGTAGGGGATGAGAAACACATGCCTAATAGTGCGAGATGGATGGTTTTCTAGCAGAAAAATGAAGTGTAACTGCCAGAAGGTGGATAAATACAGTCTGAAGAGCAAAACAGCAACTTTCTCCCACCACACATAATAAGCAATGCCGTGCTGCTGCTGCTGCTGCTGCTGCTGCTAAGTTGCATCCATTGTGTCTGACTCTGTGCGACCCCATAGACGGCAGCCCACCAGGCTCCCCCGTCCCTGGGATTCTCCAGGCAAGAACACTGGAGTGGGTTGCCATTTCCTTCTCCAATGCATGAAAGTGAAGTCGCTCAGTCATGTCCTACTCTTAGTGACCCCATGGGCTGCAGCTTATGAGGCCCCTAAGGAGCATTAAAAAGAGGTGCTTAAAAGTAAGAGGACAGCTAGTGAATTCAAAGTCATGGAACCCAGTGAGGAGAGACCATTTTAAAAATAAAGGAATGACCAGTTAAGTGGCACTGATAATCTTTGAATAGGCAATTCTAGTGAAGTGTGGGAGTAAAAACTATATGTACTACTTTATTTATACAACACTTAATTACTAAGAATTTACTGACTGTTGGGCTTCCCCAGGGGCTCAATGATAAAGAATCCACCTGCAATGCAGGAGATACAGTTTCTATCCCTGTTTCAGGAAAATCCCTTCAAGAAGGACAGGGCAACCCACTCCAGTATTTTTGCCTGGAGAAGCCCATGGACAGAGGGATCTTTGAGGCTGTGGTCTATGGGGTCTTAAAATGAGTCGGACCTGGCTGAAATGACCGAGCACACACTGCTTGTTAAGCACTATGGTCAAGCACCTTGCTCTTCCATTCCAAAAATTTAGCATGTGTGTAATATAAACCAGGCCCCATGCCAGGTTTCTGGCGGGAGTAAGGCACTGTGGTGCTGTTCCATTGCGACCCCATGGCTTCCCTGGCCTTCCCTAGATCCCAGAGTTTGCTCAAACTCACGTCCATTGAATTGATGATTTCATCCAACCATCTTATCCGCTGTCGCCCCCTTCTCCTCCTTCCTTCAATCTTTCCCAGCATCAGGGTCTTTTCTAGTAAGGTGCTGGTGGTAGTTATAAACCAGAATAAAAAAATAGTCTCTTCCTTGAAGAGCTTACTGTCTAGTGATATAGATAACAAACGTATAATACAAGAGAAATACAATAAGGACCATGAAAAGAGGTACATAAAGTAACTATGAGAATTCAGGGGGAAAGAAGATGGAATCACAACTGCTGGGATTAGAGATGGACCCTGGAGTATAGGTAAGAATGAGAAAATTTGTTCGCAGAGGAGTAAATACAGGCAAAAATGATAAACTGAGAGTTCCCAGGGATTATTAAGTCTGCTTTGGTTGTTAGGATATCAGTAGGAGATCCGCTCACAAATTAGGTTGGAACTATCCATCTGGGCCCTCCTGACAGGGCAAGAATTTTGTGGAGGGTGGCTTCCTCCAATGGGAAGGAAAAAAAAAAATAAAGTGTGAAGTACTAAAAATCATGCTTAGAAAGAATTTCAGATGACATTGGAGAAACAGAAGGCAAGGGGACTCTCCAGAAAGCTCTTAGATAATTCAGGGGAGGATGGGAAGGGCCTGAACAAAATCAGAGGTTCATTGTGAATGTAGAATTGATAGCACACGGTCATTGATTTGGTAAAAGTGATATGGAAAGGAGGAAAAATCAGAAGTGCCTCTGAGTTTTAAAGAATAGTATTAAGAGTGAAAGAAATAGTAAAGTGACGAATGAAAGCAGACAGAAGACTCATTTTGTGAGTATCTCTGCTGAATCTCTTTCACCGACGTCCATGTATCTGGTTGTGAGCACACTGAATTGCACAATGATTGCACAGTGATTGCACAGTGATTGCGAGCTGAGTGATAAACAGATGAAGCTTTCATAATGACCAACATCATAAGTTATTCTCTGGTCTCTTGCAACATGAGCACACTTCACACATGACATTTTATTTCAAAACATCATGTTCACAAGGGAGTATTGTTGGCAACACTTAGAATACTGCCCTTGCATCAGATAGAAATTAGTACTTTTGATAATTACTTACTAAAATATAGTCCACTGACAAACTCTGAAGTCTTGTTCATTGCAGCTCAGCATATCAGGACTAGAACTCTGAGAGAATAATAGGGCCCTGAGTATGTACTGATTTGATCTGTGTTTTCATTCCAATCCCAAAGAAAGGCAATGCCTAAGAATGCTGAAACTATTGCACAATTGCGCTCATCTCACACGCTAGCAAAGTAATGCTTAAAATTCTCCAAGCCAGGCTTCAACAGTACATGAACCATGAACTTGCACATGTTCAAGCTGGATTTATAAAAGGCAGAGGATGGCCAACATCCTTTGGAGTATTGAAAAAGCAAGAAAGTTCCAGAAAAAACACCTACTTCTGTTTTATTGACTATGCCAAAGTCTTCTGCTGTGTGGCTAACAACAAACTGTGGAAAATTCTTAAAGAGATGGGAATAACAGACCACCTGACCTATCTCTTGAGAAATCTGTATGCAGGTCAGGAAGCAACAATTAGAGCTGGACATGGAACAACAGACTGGTTCCAAATCAGGAAAGGAGTACGTCAAAGCTGTATATTGTCATCGTGTTTATTTAACTTATATGCAGAGGGCATCATGAGAAAGGCTGGGTTGGAAGAAGTACAAGCTGGAATCAAGATTTCTGAGAAAAATATCAATAACCTCTGATATGCAGATGACACCGCCCTTATGGCAGAAAGCAAAGAAGAACTAAAGAGCCTCTTGATGGAAGTGAAAGAGAGGAATGAAAAAGTTGGCTGAAACTCAAAATTCAGAAAACGAAGATCATGGCATCTGGTCCCATCACTTCATGGCAAATAGATGAGGAAACAATGGAAACAGTGACAGACTTTATTTTTTTGAGCTCCAAAATCACTGCAGATGGTGACTGCAACAATGAAATTAAAAGATGCTTGCTCCTTGGCAGAAAAGTTATGAGGAACCTAGACAGCATATTAAAAAGCAGAGATATTACTTTGCCAACAAATGTCCAACTAGTTAAAGCTATGGTTTTTCCAGTAGTCATGTATGGATGTGAGAGTTGGACTATAAAGAAAGCTGAGCACCAAAATATTGATGCTTTTGAACTGTGGTGTTGGAGAAGACTCTTGGGAGTCCCTTGGACTGCAAAGAGATCCAGCCAGTCCATCCTACAGGAAATCTGTCCTGAATATTCTTTGGAAGGACTGATGCTGAAGCTGAAGCTCCAATACTTTGGCCACCTGATGTGAAGAACTGACTCACTGGAAAAGATCCGGATGCTGGGAAAGATTGAAGGTAGGAGGAGAAGGGGACAACAGAGATGGTTGGATGGCATCACTGACTCAATGGACAGGAGTTTGAGTAAACTCCGGGAGTGGTGAGGGAAGCCTGGAGTGCTGCAGTCCATGGGGTTGCAAAGAATCAGACACAACTGAGCAACTGAACTGAACTGAACCCACATCCATAAAGGGGCAAATATACATACAGTTTGGGCATAACACAAGATTTTATGATAAAATAATATCAAAGAATGGATGTATACATTTTTTTATAGTTCCTATCAGGAATTCAGACACTGGACTATATTCATCAATTATAATACTCAGAAGTATTATAATTTTAACAATTATGAATAGCTCCAATTGCTTATGGTTTGTTAGGTATTAGAAATTACACTAAGCACCAAATAAGCATTATCTCATTACTTATTTTAAACTAACTGTAAGATGAGGATTGGAGAAGGCAATGGCAACCCACTCCAGTATTCTTACCTGGAAAATCCCATGGATGGAGGACCCTGGTAGGCTGCAGTCCATGGAGTTGCTAAGAGTTGGACACGACTGAGCGACTTCACCCTCACTTTTCACTTTCCTGCATTGGAGAAGGAAATGGCAACCCACTCCTGTGTTCTTTCCTGGAGAATCCCAGGCACAGGGGAGCCTTGTGGGCTGCCATCTATGTAGCACAGAGTCGGATATGACCGAAGTGACTTAGCAGCAGTAAGATGAGAATATCTGTAATAGTGTATCCATTGTGTGTCGTGCTTAGTCACTCAGTCATGTCCAACTCTTTGTGACCACATGGATTGTAGCCCATTAAGCTCCTCTGTCCATAGGGTTCTCCAGGCAAGAATACTGGAGTGGGTTGCCAATTCTTCCTACAGGGGAATCTTCCCAACCCAGGGATTGAACCCAGATCTCCTGTGTCTCTGACATTGCAGGTGGATTCTTTACTGCTATGCCACCTGGGAAGCCCATCAATTTTACAGATGGGAAAATTGAGATTCAGAGTTAAGGTAGCTGCTATAAGTCCCACTAATATGTGGCATAACCAGATTTAAAACCCATGTTTTCCTGACTCCAAAGTCTGTACCCTTAACACTATACTCCATCCATTTTTTTCAAGCTCTAGCTATATAAAGCAAGACTGATTCTATACCCCAGACCTTAGTGGACAGCACCCACTGGTTAATCATTTCCTAGAATGAGAAATGTCCTGAAACATAAATACAGCTCCAGCAATTCCTCAGGGTAGCCAGCAGCTCAGCTTGAAAAGGCTTTGTGGATACCTTTCTTCCACTTGTAATTCTATTCTGTGAGCTGACACACAGCCATCATGCTGTCTTGTCAAGAGAACTAGATTATTTTTTCTTCCAATATTTGTGTTACTTCTTCATGTCATTTAACATGACATGAAGAAAGCATGAAATCTGCATTTTCCTAGTTCTTCACATTAAAAATAATAATAATAACCATGACATCTTTTTCCTCAAATTAGATGTTCTTATTTTTTCCTCCAGAAATCAGACTTAAAATTGCATTCCATTTTTCACAATTCTCCTCAATTTCTCCCAAGTATTACAGTTAGTTTGCACAGACCCTTTTGAAAACAAACACTATTCAAATAACCTCTAAAACAAATATTTAAAAAGAGCATAAAACACATTTCTCCCTCAGAGCTTCTGAAGCTGTATCTTGGTGATAAATTGTGGAAGCCCCACTTTACTTTTGAGAGAGTAATGTTACTTTTATTGAGCTGTATAAAGTATAAAACTTTAAAATTATTGGATTATGGATAGTGTTTCTTTAAAAACTTCAAAATATTGTAGGGATTCCCAGGTAGCTCAGAGGTAAAGAATCTGCCTGCCAAAGCAGGAGACACTGGAGACATGGGTTTGATTCCTGGGTCAAGAGTATTCCCAGCAGAAGGAAATGGCAGCCCACCCCAGTATTCTTGCTGGGAAAATTCCATGGACAGAGGACCCTGGTGGACTACATTCCATGGGGTTGCAGAGAGGCAGACAGATTGAGCCCAGACAAGCATTGACGACCCCATATATTTTCATCTCTTATCTTGTTTGAGTGCAGAATGGCCTGGAATAGGCAAAGAAGGCCGGAAGGCCCCTGTTTGAAAGTATCACCCAACAGCAAACTTCTCTCCATTTAAGATTGATAAAATGTTAATTATTCTGCAATGCAAATAACAATAGATAGGGTAAACTTATGGACGAGACAGAAGCCCCCCAGACTCCTCTGTCTATGAGGATCTTCCAGGCAAAAATACTGGAGTAGGTTGCCATGCCCTCCTCCAGGAGATCTCCCCAACCCAGGGATTGAACCCTCTCTTGCATTTCCTACATTGGCAGGCAGGCTCCTTACTACTAGCAACACCTTTGCTGTTGTTGTCCAGCCACTCAGTCCTGTCTGACTCTTTGTGACCCCATGGGCTGCAGCGCTCCAGGCTTCCTCATCCTTCATCATCTCCAGGAGTTTGCTTAAATTCATGTCCATTGAGTCAGTGATGCCATGCAACCATCTTGTCCTCTGTCGTCCCCTTTTTCTCCCGCCTTCAATCTTTCCCAGCATCCGGGTCTTTTCTAATGAGTCAACACTTCGCATCAAGTGGCCAAAGTATGGAGCTTCAGCATCAGTCCTTCCAATGTATATTCAGGGTTGATTTCCTTTAGAATTGACTGGTTTGATCTCCTTGCAGTTCAAAGGACTCTCAAAAATTTTCTCTAACAAAACAGTTCAAAAGCATCAATTCTTCAGTGCTCAGTTTTCTTTATGGCCCAACTCTCACATCCATACATGACTACTGGAAAAGCTGTAGCTTTGACTAGACGCACCTTTGCTGGCAAAATAATGCTCTGCTTTTCAATATGCTGTCAGAGCTTTCCTTCCAAGAGCAGCCTTTAATTTCATGTTTGCAGTCATAATCTGCAGTGACTCTGAAGCCCAAGAAAATAAAGTCTGTCACTGTTTCCATTGTTTTCCCATCTATTTGCCATGGGACTGGATGTCATGATCTTCGGTTTTTGAATACTGAGTTGTCAGCCAGCTTTTTAACTCTCCTCTTTCACCTTCATCAAGAGGTCTTAGTTCCTCTTCCATTTCTGCCATAAAGCTGGTGATATTTGCATATTGGAAGCTATTGGTATTTCTCCTGGCAATCTTGATTCCAGCTTATACTTCCTATGGCCTAGCATATTGCATGATGCACTCTGCATGTAAGTTAAATAAGCAGGGTGAAAATTTACAGCCTTGATGTCCTCCTTTCCCAGTTTGGAACCAGTCTGTTATTCCATGTCCAGTTCTAACTGTTGGTCTGCATATAGGTTTCTTAGGAGGCCAAAGTAATATGGTATTCCCATCTCTCTAAGAGTTTTCCAAAGTGTGATGTGATCCACACTGTCAAAGGCTTTTGTGTAGTCAATGAAGCAGAAGTAGATGTTTTTTCTGGAATTCTCTTCCTTTTTCTATGATCCAATAGATGTTGGCAATTTGATGTCTGGTTCCTCTGCCTTTTCTAAATCCAGCTTGAACATCTGGAAGTTCTCCATTCATGTATTGTTGAAGCCTGACTTGGAGAATAGTTGAGTATTACTTTGCTAACACGTGAAAGACATGCCCCTATACAGTAGTTTGAACATTCTTTGGCATTGCTCTTCTTTGGGACTGGAATGAAAACTGACCTTTTCCAATCTTTTGACCTTTTCCAACCTTTTCCAAAACGGTGGCCACTGCCCAGTTTTCCACATTTGCTGGCATATTAAGTGCAGCATTTTCACAGCATCATTTTTTAAGATTTAAAATAGTTTAACTGGAATTCCATCACCTCCACTAGCTTTGTTTGTAGCGATGCTTCCTAAGGCCCACTTGACTTTGCACTCAAAGATGTCTGGCTCTAGTGAGTGACCACACCATCATGATTATCTGAGTCATTAAGATCTGCTTCATATAGTCCTTCTATGTATTCTTGCCACCTCTTCTCAGTATCTTCTGCTTCTGTTAGGTCCATACCATTTCTGTCCTTTATTGTGTCCATCCTTGCATGAAATGTTCCCTTGGTATCTCTAATTTTCTTGAAGAGATCTCTAGTCTTTCCTATTCTATTGTTTTCCTCTATTTCTTAGCATTATGCACTGAGGAAGGCTTTCTTATCTCTCCAAGCTCTTCTTTGTAACTCTGCATTTAAATGGATTTATTTTTCCTTTTTTCCTTTGCCTTTCACTTCTCTTTTTTTCTCAGCTATTTGTAAAGCCTCCTCAGATAATCATTTTGCCTTTTAGCATTTCTTTTTCTTAAGGATGGTTTTGATCACCATCACCTGTACAGTGTTACAAATCTCCATCCATAGTTCTTCAGGCAATCTATCACATTTGATTCCTTGAATCTATTTGCCACTTCCTCTGTATAATCATAAGGGATTTGATTTAGGTCATACCCAAATGACCTTGTGGTTTTCCCTACTTTCCACAATTTAAGTCTGAATTTGGCAATAAGGAGTTCATGATCTGAGTCACAGTCAGCTCCTGGTCTTGTTTTTGCTGGCTGTATAGAGCTTTTCCATCTTTGGCTGCAAATAATATAATCAATCTGATTTCAGTATTGACCATCTGGTGACGTCCATGTGTAAGCTGTCTCTTGTGTTGTTGGAAAATGGTGTTTGCTACTACCAGTGCATTCTCTTGGCAAAACTCTTGTTAGCCTTTGCCCTGGTTCATGTTTTACTCCAAGGCCAAACCTGCCTGTTACTCCAGGTAGCTCTTGACTTGCTATTTTTGCATTCCATTTCCCTATGATGAAAGAACATCTTTCTTTGCCTTTAGTTCTAGAAGGTCTTGTAGGTCTTCATAGAACCCGTTCAGTTTCAGCTTCTTTGACATTAGTGGTTGGGGCATAGACTTGGATTACTGTGATATTGAATGGAAACTAACAGAGATCATTCTGGAAACAGGTGGAGATCATTCTGTTGTTTTTGAGATTGCACCCAAGTACTGCATTTCAGATGCTTTTGTTGACTACAAGAGTTACTCCATTTCTTGTAAGGGATTTTTGCCCATAATAGTAGATATAATTGTCATCTGAATTAAATTCGCCTATTCTACTCCATTTTAGTTCACTGATTCCTAAAATGTCGATATTCACTCACCATCTCCTGGTTGACCACTTCCAATTTACCTTGATTCATGCACCTAACATTCCAAGTTCCTCCTATGCAATATTGTTCTTTATAGCAGTGGACTTTCCTTCCGTCACCAGACACATGCACAACTGGGCATCGTTTTCACTTTGGCTCGGCTTCTTCTTTCCTTCTGTAGCTGTTTCTCCACTCTTATTCAGTAGCATACTGGGCACCTACTGACCTGGGGAGTTCATATTTCCAAGTCATATCTTTTTGCCTTTTCATACTGTTCTTGGCATTCTCAAGGTAAGAATACTGAAGTGGTTTGCCATTCCCTTCTTAAGTGGACCATGTTTTGTCAGAACTCTCCACCATGTCCCGCCCATCTTGGGGGGCTCTATGCAGCGTGGCTCATAGTTTCACTGAGTTAGACAAGGCTGTGATCCATGTAATCAGTTTGGTTAGTTTTCTGTGATTTTGGTTTTCATTCTTTCTGTGCTCTAATGGATAAGGAGAAGAGGCTGGTGGAAGCTTCCTGATGGGAGGGACTGGCTTACAGGAAAACAGGGTCTTCTTGCTCTGGTGGGCATGGCCATGCTCAATAAATCTTTAATCCAATTTTCTGTTGATGGGTGGGACTGTGTTCCCTCCCTGTACTTTGGCCTTAGGCCAAACAATGATAGGGGTAATGGTGGTAATGGCAGCCTCCTTAAAAAGTACTTATGCCAGCATGCACCACCTGGGAAGCCCTAATAATGATGGGAGACCCAGTGATCTGAAAATCTGCTAGAAAGAAATCCTCTCCTGGATAAAATAAGATTTGCCAATTTATTGATTGTTTCTTCGGCAGTTCCATTGCTATCAGAGAAGGAACATTCTGGACAGAGTGTTCAGAACATTCAGGAGAGAGTGACCAGGAGCAGGGCTGAGGAGCCAGGGCTTGTTTGCCCCCAGAGGAAACAGAGTTAATGGTGTCTTTGTCTTTAAATGTGGATAGTGGGAATATACCACAGAGATGAAGCCCTCAGGCTTACTGAAAAAAAGAACTCTCTGACGAGCTGAATCACTTAATGATGAAAAAGGCTGATTCTTGATGGAGCAGATTGATCCAAACTGTAAACACTTTTGTCAAGCAAGGGATGCAAATACTAGAATTATGTTGGTTGGGCATGTTATGTCCGTATGATTCATTAACATCCTAGGTTTCAGAGCAACAGATTGAGTTTAGACCCAGTAAGTAGGAGGACTGTTTGTGAGCATTGTTTACTTGGAAGCAGGAAGATAAACAAGAGAAGATCTGGAGGAGCTGTTCAGGAACAGAAGGCTCACAAAACGCCTTGACCTCCTCTTTCACCAGAAACAGAGCTCTCCAGGACACTGAGTACTGTTCTGGATTATCACCAAGTGTTCTAACATACATACATATATATATATATAAAAAACAAAAAATGGTGTTTTCCTATATGGGTTCTAATTTTTTTTTTCTATTTTTGCATGTAAAACCCACCCAAGTTAAATTGATGCCCTTCAGGATTTTGTGACCTAATTCAAATATATCACTCAGCTGGTGGGGACTTAAAGTCAAGGAGGGAAATGGTTTGATTAGTTCCTTCCATAACCAATCCATCCTAAAATAAATCAGTTCTGAATATTCATTGCAAACACTGATGCTGAAGCTGAAGCGCCAATACTTTGGCCACCTGATGCAAAGAACTGACTTATTTGAAAAGACCCGGATGCTGGGAAAGATTGAAGGTGGGAGGAAAAGGGGACAACAGAGGATGAGATGATTGGATCGGCATCACTGACTCGATGGACATGAGTTTGAGTAAACTCTGGGAGTTGGTGATGGACAGGGAGGCCTGGAGTGCTGCAGTCCATGGGGTCACAAGAGTCAGACACGACTGAGCAACTGAACTAAACTGTATTACACTTTATCAGTAGATCTTTCTCTGTCTTTAAGAAGCTCTCCCATCTTATTTTCCATCTTTTTCCTATTCATTAATTCCTCTGAATGCTAAAGTATTATATTATTTTATATGACTTTACTGTACAGAGGGGCTTTCCAGGTGGTGCAGTTGTAAAGAATCTGCCAGCCAGTGCAAGAGATGCAGGAGACATAGTTTCAATTTCTGGGTCAAGAAGATCCCCTGGAGAAGGAAATGGCAACCCATTCCAGTATCCTTGCCTGGGAAATCCCATGGACAGAGGAGCCTGGCAGTCTACAGTCCAGGGGGTTGCAGAGTCGGACACGACTGAGTACACACACGCTGTAGGGAATCGGGAGAATGCAGAAGAGGAAAACTAACATTGAAATCACCAAAGATTCCACCACTCAGAGATTGGTGGTAGTGGTTTAGCGGCTAAGTCTTATCTGACTCTTGCAACCCCATGGACAGAGGAGACTGGCAGGCTAAAGTCCATGGGATTCTCCAGGCAAGAATACTGGAGTGGGTTGCCGTTTCCTTCTCCAGGGGGTCTTCCCAATCCCGGAATTGAATCCATGTATCCTGCATTGTAGGCAGATTCTTTACCAACTAAGCGACAAGGGAAGCCCACTCAGAGATTACTCACTGTTTGTATCATGACATATTGCCTTACCTTTGTATGAAAAAAACAATTTTTGCAATATAAGCAATGTGCATAAGTTTTTTGCTTTCCACTGTTTGTTAAACTTAAAATAATGTTATAACCATTTCATCATGACCTAACCTATGCAAAGTAAACACAGTTTTAAAGACTAAAGTTCAGTTCTTTGGTCCAGTGTTCTGCTTCCAGATGGTTTCATACATTTACTTAAGACTAATATTATCTATACCTCCTAAAATATATTTGCCTTCAGTTCAGTTCAGTCCCTTAGTCGTGTCCAACTCTTTGCAACCCCATGGACTGCAGCATGCCAGGCCTCCCTATCCATCACCAACTCCCAGAGTTTACTCAGACTCATGTCTATTGAGTTGGTGAAGCCATCCAACCATCTCATCCTCTGTTTTCCCCTTCTCCTGCCCTCAATCTTAACCAGCATCCGGGTCTTTTCAAATGAATCAGTTTTTCACATTAGGTCGCCAAAGGATTGGAGTTTCAGCTTCAACATCAGTCCTTGCAATGAATATTCAGGACTGATTTCCTTTAGGATGGACTGGTTGGATCTCCTTGCAGTCCAAGGGACTCCCAAGAGTCTTCTCCAACACCACAGTTCAAAAGCATTAATTCTTTGGTGCTCAGCTTTCTTTATAGTCCACCCCTCACATCCTTACATGACTACTGGAAAAACCATAGCCTTGACTAGACGGACATCTGTTGGCAAAGTAATGTCTCTGCTTTTTAATATACTGTCTAGGTTGGTCATAACTTTTCCTCCAATGAGTAAGCGTCTTTTAATTTCATGGTTGCAGTCACCATGTGCAGTGATTTTGGAGCACAAAAAAATAAAGTCCATCACTATTTCAACTGTTTCCCCATCTATTTAACATGAAGTGATGGGACCAGATACCATCATCTTCGTTTTCTGAATGTTGAGCTTTAAGCCAACTTTTTCACTCTCCTCTTTCACTTTCATCAAGAGGCTCTTTAGTTCTTCTTCACTTTCTGTCAGAAGGGTGATGTTATTTGCATATCTGAGGTTATTGATATTTCTCCCGCCAATCTTGATTCCAGCTTATGCTTCATCCAGCTCAACATTTCTCATGATGCACTCTGCATATAAGTTAAATAAGCAGGGTTACAATATACAGCTTTGACATACTCCTTTCCTGATTTGGAACCAGTCTGTTGTTCCATGTCCAGTTCCAGCTGTTGCTTCCTGACCTGTAAACAGATTTTGCAGGAGGCAGGTCAGGTGGTCTGGTGTTCCCATCTCTTTCAGAATTTTCGACAGTTTACTGTGATCCACACAGTCAAAGGCTTTGGCATAGTCAATAAAGCAGAAATAGATGTTTTTCTGGAACTCTCTTGCTTTTTCGATGATCCAATGGATGTTGGCAATTTGATCTCTGGTTCCTCTGCCTTTTCTAAATCCAGCTTGAACATCTGCAAGTTCACAGTTCAAGTACTATTGAAGCCTTCTTTGGAGATCTTAGAAGAGCATTCCAACTTTCTACCTGACTTCAAAATGTCTTCTTTAACTACTAAACTTATATCTTCTTGTCTCTACATCAGAATATTAAGCATCCTTAGAATTTTGACTTTTCTTTTTAATCTTGAAAATTGAAAGTCTTCCATAACTGCTTCTTTCCTTAGACATGCTAGTACTGTCACCAGAGACAGCATGAGACAGTGGAAGGTGTGCGTGACATAGAGGCTGCCGGGTCTGTATTTGAATGGTGATCTAGCAGCGCAGGAGACCTGGGTTCAATTCTAGGTCAGAAAGATCCCCTGAAGGAGGGCATGGCAACCCACTCCAGTATTCTTGCCTGGAGAATTCCATGGTCAGAGGAGCATGGTGCGCTGCAAGGGGTCACAAAGAGTCAGACACGACTGAGTGACTAAGCACAGCACATACATTTTATACATTTCTGCCATTTGTTAACTTTATATACCATCCAAACATATCTTGGAAAAGATCACATATTTTTCTCAACTTCAGGTTCTTCTTATGTAAAATAGACTGGTTTTGTGAACTGAAACATCTTTAATGTTTCTTTATTACTTTAAACCAATGTGAATAAGTTAATAAGTCAATGTTTGTATTAGTAAGTTTCCTTCCACTTATGTTTTGATAAAACCTCCTATCTGTTCTTACCTAGCTCTGTCATCATCCTGTTTTGGTCAACTACACAATAAGTACCTTGAAAACTATAACGCTTGACAGAGGAAAGTTTTCTATGTAGTAATTATGTACAGTCTTTATTCTAAAGGGAAATCAAAGGACTTTTAGGAAGGCAGAAGGACATCCAAATAATGTCCAAGATATCATTATAATTATCATAAAGCTACATCGGAGAATAACTGATAGAAATAAATTCATTCCATGAGAAGGTTAATTAATTGAAGGGAGAAAGTTAAAAAAAAAATAAATAACACATTACTCCCAGCTAAAGACTAGTATTTCTGTTGTAAACTGAAAAACAATCCTATAAATTAATTGGTAGCTGCTGCCACCAAGTGGTAGGAAAATATTTCTTCAAAGTAAGGATCCAATAGCCTTTAGAGGGAAAAGCTTCCTTATCACAATTTGGTAATCAGCCGTGGACCTGAATTTATTTCATCCCTTCCTATTGCATAATAACCACCCAGAACCTGATCTTCATTAGATGCTCATCTGTCTTTGATTTATATTACCACACTACCAAAGTATCTTTCTGTTCAAAGAGAAAAGGCTCATTTTGATGTTTGTCCCAGGAGCTTTCTTGAAAACAGAAAGAAAAAAGAAATATAAATACAATGAGCACTGAGAGTGTTGGGATAAAATCATGATGGGAAAATCCTACTGTAGTTCAGAAAGATGGATGCTTGAGCTTTGCCACTTACTAGATATATGATGTGGAAAAAATTGGTCATAGGATCTGTTTTCTTAATTGACTATGAGGATTTGATTACATGATATATATGTAAAATGTTTAGCCTAGAGCCTGATATCCTCCAGTGCTCAATAAATGATAACCAGTTCTTTTTATTACTATGACTATTACAGTATATTATAATTGTATGACTATATATGACATTTATGGGAGTTCAGATGGTAAAGAATTTTCCTGCAATGCAGGAGTCCTGACTTTGACCCCTTGTTTGGGAAGATCCCCTGGAGAAGGGAATGGCAACTCAATCTAGTTATTGTTGCCTGGAAAATTCCATAGACAGAAAAGCCTGGGGGGCTACAGTCCATGGGATCCCAAAGAGTCGGACACAACCGATCAACTAACACCACACTACACTGTAGTATAGTATTATCCTGTACTATCTCCTTTCCCTAATCCTAAATAAATATTTATTGTCATGACAGCTAGTAATAATATAATTCAACCCAGCCCTAAAAAGTTTTCAAATAAGAAGATAAAGGGTTTCCCAGATGGTAGTAGTAGTAAAGAACTCGCCTGCCAATGCAGGAGACATAAGGGATGTGGGTTCTATCCCTGGGTCAGTTTGGAAGATTCCCTGGAGAAGGAAATGACAACCCACTCCAGTATTCTTACCTGGAAAATCCCATGGATGTAGGTGCCTGGTGGGCTACACTACATGGGATCGCAAAGAGTCGGACTTGACTGCCTGACAAACACTCTCAAAGAGAACAAGGGTGAAAGGACAGGAATGAAGAAATATTCATTCAGCCTAGATCTGGTGGTTTGCCCTTCCTGCTGAGGTTCTATTACATTTTTGGATAGGAGGTTTTATTAATTTTTAAGGAAGCAGCCTAAGATACAAAATCCTTGTTTGATGCCAATTATAATTTCATACACTAGAAACTATAGTCATCTATAATTAAGCTTAAATAAAATGGCAAAAATAGCATGGATATTTTTCCAGCTACAGTAAATGGTTGTCTGGCATTCTATATTCAGTAACCTCAAATAATCAGTCAGTTTATATGTTTATACATTGTCTTCAGTAACTTATGGTTATGACAATAAATAATCAAGGCACTGAGGAGCCTAAAATGTCTTCTCTTTCCTTAAAGAAAGACAGCATGGTGTCACATGTTTGTCACTGAACTCCAGTGCTTTAAACGCTGGTCATCTAGTCCTGCAGTATATTTCTCTCACCTCAAATATCACTATGTTTCTTAGAATCCTACTTCAAACTCTTGTCAAAGCTGTACCCACCAGTTCTCTGCAGCCCAAGAGGTGGTCATACAGTCACTCCACCAAACATCTCTAGAGGGACCTCATTAATGTTATGAGGAAGCCTGAGCTTACTCTGGACAGGTCTGTTCATTAGAAACTATTTCCTGGTCATGCATGGACATCCCCATCCATATTAACTCATATCCATTATTCTTGGCTCTAGAATTGAAATCTAAAAATCATAGGCAACATTTTAGGCTATGGTCATCTCCCAGAGAGGCTAAAGATCAGAATTTTGGATAGTACTAGCTTCACTGTGTAAATATGCATATCCTACAGTAAGAAGGTACCTGTTCTGTGTAACTTACCTTTTAACAACCATGCAGTGTCATGGATGGGGATTTTAATGGTCTCAGCAGTTTAAAAGAAATAAAAATTAAGATCCTCTGAGTTATCTGATTTTTAAAAACTCTGACTAGAATCAAATGAAATGCAAAAGAGTCATCATTTTTATTAAATCAATTCACAGAGTAATCCAAAGGATGATTTCAATTGGGAGCAGATGACCGCAGAAGTGGCCTCTGGCCCTTTGTCTCCTAAGACTGGATCTGCTTTTCGGAATCATCAGTATGGGGTCCTTCAAACAGGATGTGGGATGGAACCCAGCCTACATATTAAATGAGTTATGTACAAACAAGTGAGCATTTCCATGCATTTATAATTTCTTTGCTAATTTTCCTCTTGTATCCCTTTCTTTTCTTTCTTTCTTTTTTTTTTAAATCAATTTCCTTTGAAAACATCAGCTTATTTTAGTTGTGTTGAGGGGATAAAATACAAAGGAATTTGTTTTATGCTAGAGTTTGTTTACAGCTGGCTGGAGATACAGCTGGAAACCTCAAGCTAAGGATGATAGTGCCTTTGAGGGAAAGAGAAGAAATTTCAAGGAGAAGGGTAAAGCTGAAGTGGTAGTCATATTTGCATAGCTGTCCTCCCTATCATGGAGATTTCTCTTTAAAAACCTTCCCCTGGGAACATTTTATGACTTGTCTATGAAAAAGAATCTTTCTTTTGACAAGGTGTTTCTAATATACTCGAAGCAAATGTGAAATGGAGTGGAGTGTACAAGAATAAATGATTTGGGTACCCCAATTTTCAGTTTTCATTGAACTTCTGCCACTGACTTCCTGTATAATTTTTTTTTGGCATCTTATTCCTCTATCCACAAAATGGAAATATTAAGGAGTTTTTTCAGCCTTCCCAGAAATACTGGGAGAGAGAACCCAAATAGTAAGTGTTGCAAACTTCTGAAAAAGTAAACTGTGGAAATTTGAGGATTATACCAACAGAATACTTAAGAAACTGTTTCCATTTGGGGTTCTCTGACAGGAATCAAAATAAAGAGACTGGATGATGAGAGTAAAGGTTCATCTGCTTGGAAACTGTCTTCCAGTAGGGCTCGGTCTTTGAGCTAAAGGCTATTGATGGGCAATGCAGCATTAGTATCTTCTCCAAACCCTAGAACCCATTTTTTTTTAGTGCTCCAAAATTATTTCTTTTGCCACATTATTATTTCTTCCTGTAATCTTTGTGGGGTTTTCAGTAAAAGCATACCTTACCTCCAGGAAATAGCAAATCTATCAGGCTTAGCTTGTCTGCTACTTGAAGAGCCATTACCTGGTTGTCTGGCTGTACTGAGAGTTTAGGTTATATTTTTATTCACAGTGGTATCATAATACCACAAAGACATGTAAGTGTCCCTGCCACTGCTGGCATAATAAACTTGCTGAGTAATAAAGAAACAAATTGGTGGATGACTTGAATTAACATAATTCAAAATTATTTTATGATGGTCTTCTTTATCCAGAGAAAGCTGAAAGCCATCCCATTTATAGCAAAATCAATGAAGCTCAGAAACCACAATTCAGAACTATTCAGAAACCATTCAGAAACTCGGCATTTTCCCTGGGTTTTCTATTAGCTTAAGTTAATAAATCTTCTCTACCATATTACACTTCAATTACAATGATTCCTTCCAAATTGTGGTCTTCAAAAACCTCATTCTCCAGATTTGTTTCCCAGAATCCCTGAACAACCTGATTCATGTTCTTATGTGATCTTGTACTTAAAATTTTTTAGGCAATGAAAAATGTATAATTTTATCAATTTTATGTTTCCTAATGACCTCTTTTGAGAATTGCTGTACAATTGATGTACAAGTCTCCCTATTTACCTTGTCAAGGTTTAGGGCTCTCTGCGAATCAAACTGAACCAGGTACAGGAAAGATGTAATGCATGACTGCCATCATTTAAAACCTGTTTGAAGTTAACTAAATAGGTATGTGGAGAGAATGGACACTTCACCTTCCAAATTCATTAATAGCAAATTATTGGTAGTGCTCTGCAACTCATTGGTTACCCATGGTTTATGGAAACACCTTATTTTAGTTTACTCTTTCCAGGCTTGCAAAGTTCATAGTCCTTTTATGTATATGGAAACATTCTGGCATAAATATATTGAGGAAAAAAATTGTAATTTCCTACTTGATCCAAAATATTCATTATGAGAACTGTGGCAAACAGAATGCCTGGCTAAGTAATATAAACTATAATACTGAACCACAGAGTGGAATAACATTCTCTGTGTTTATTGCACAAGATTAATCAACTGCTCCAGACTCTTAAAAGAGAGAGGGAAACAGACAAAGAGGTGAACAGAGGAAGTTGGGTAAGAAAAACTTCCCTTTTGTTAATGCCCTGTAGAGAAGCAATTCCCTCATTTCTTTGAGGCTCTTTGTGGAATATTGATAGCCCCCCTTCGCTTCAGTGTTCTAAGTGTTCTGATCACTAGAAATAATTTAACTTTAAGAGCAACACGGCGGGGGTGGGGTGGGGGGGGCTTAAAAGACCTTAGAAGCCCAAATATACCACCATTTCTTGATGGGAAAAATGAATCTTGCAAAGGTAAACCACTTCAAGCTTTTCATGCAAAAGCATAAAGTATCTACAGTAGCTCTAGAGAAAGCAGCATCACCTTCCTCTCCCAGTGGCTGATGATATGTATGGACAAGACACTCTTACCTTCTGTCAACTGGCCTAACACCTGGGAATGGAGAGAAAAGTGTTCCCTATGAGGGTTTAAACCCTTCAGGAAAGAGAAGCAGCTTGCTCTACCTTATAAGCCTAGGGAGTCTTCAGAGTCTGCTATTAGACATGCATTCCTGCTCCCCTGAGGGCTGTGACTCCTGTGCTAAGTTCTACAGCTGGCCAGTTCCTGGTCGGGTCTGCTCATCTAAGCCAAACTAGAGAGTTAAACCATTCCTTTGATTTTACAGCTAAGGTTCTCAAATTATAGGAAGAATTCACAATTACCTTGAAATTTACCCAAGGTATGGATTTTTAAAATCCTATACCACCAAAATTTAATTCAAGAGGGGCTCATGACTGCATTTATAACAAGTATATCCATGTCATTATGATAACAATGGTTTATAGTTCTCATTCTTGGCAAAATTCTTGCCAGTGCTTTATAACTCAGGTCATCTGGGCTAAAGAGTGCCCAGTTGTTAAGACAGCCAAAAGCATATTCTCAAAGGCTGTCCTTGGAGAAGAAAAAGAGTGTGGTGTGAGCGGCTTTATATAGTGCCTAAGTCCAAAGAGTGTTCGGGGAAAACTTGTTCCTTCAAGCTAGATAGATACATTTTCAGATGGGACTTTTATGTGAAACATATGTCCTCAGCTGGGGAGTGCTCCTTTTACTTTGAGTGAGATCTTAACAAAGATCTTTTGTAATAGAGTACCTAAAGTCAAGATTATTTTGAATATGATAAGCCCTAAGGTTTGATGAAGCTGATTTTAGGGATCCTACTCTGCCTGCCATTGTATCTCTTTTCCCCCAAAAGAAACACAAAAAGATAGTCTTGATAATTAAATACCTTTAGTCATAGGCATTTCAAGACAGCCTATTGCTTCTAATTGGAAAGTGAGATACTCTTTAAGCTTTAGAATCTCTGCTTTCAGATATGCTTGGTTTGCCTTAATAGTACCTGATGGCTTAACCACAGAATAGCAGAGCAATTGACCTGATGATGGTTTAAATATTCTATTCTTATCATTTGAAGTCCAGAAGCTTTCTGTGATGTCCTTTGATTGTTTTTCATTATTGATCTTGACTGACTGAAAAGTGTCTGTACTTCTAGGAGCAAATTTCTGAATGGGATTGAGATAGAGTGCATTAAAATTAAAGGATAGTTAAAGGGAAGATTTAAATAGCTCAACTGGAATTCCATCACTTCCACTAGCTTTGTTTGTGGTGATGATTTCTAAGGCCCACTTGACTTCCCATTCTAGGATGTCTGGCTCTAGGTGAGTGATCATGCCATCATGATTATCTGGGTCGTGAAGATCTTTTTTGTACACTTCTGTGTATTCTTGCCACCACTTCTTAATATCCTACTTCTGTGAAAGTCCTGCACTCAATATGCCAGCAAATTTGGAAAATTCAGCAGTGGCCACAGGAGTGGAAAAGGTGTTTTCATTCCAATCCCAAAGAAAGGCAATGCCAAAGAATGCTCAAGCTACCACACAATTGCACTCATCTCACATGCTAGTAAAGAAATGCTCAAAATTCTCCAAGCCAGGTTTCAGCAATATGTGAACCGTGAACTCCCTGATGTTCAAGCTGGTTTTAGAAAAGGCAGAGGAACCAGAGATCAAATTGCCAACATCCGCTGGATCATGGGAAAAGCAAGAGAGTTCCAGAAAAACATCTATTTCTGCTTTATTGACTATGCCAAAGCCTTTGACTCGGTGGATCACAATCAACTGTGGAAAATTCTGAAAGAGATGGGAATACCAGAACCCTGACCTGCCTCTTGAGAAACCTATATGCAGTTCAGGAAGCAACAGTTAGAACTGGACATGGAACAACAGACTGGTTCCAAATAGGAAAAGGAGTACATCACGACTGTATATTGTCACCCTGCTTATTTAACTTAAATCCAGAGTACATCATGAGAAACGCTGGGCTGGAAAAAGCACAAGCTGGAATCAAGATTGCCAGGAGAAATGTCAGTAACCTCATATATGCAGATGACACCACCCTTATGCAAGAAAGTAAAGAGGAACTAAAAAGGGTCTTGATGAAAGTGAAAGAGGAGAGTGAAAAAGAGTTGGCTTAAAGCTCAACATTCAGAAAGCAAAGATCATGGCATCCAGTCCCATCAGTTCATGGGAAATAGATGGGGAAACAGTGGAAACAGTGTCAGACTTTATTTTTGGGGCTCCAAAATCACTGCAGATGGTGACTGCAGCCATGAAATTAGAGGACGCTTACTCCTTGGAAGGAAAGTTATGACCAACCTAGGCAGCATATTCAAAAGCAGAGACATTACTTTGCCAACAGAAGTCCATCTAGTCAAGGCTATGATTTTTCCTGTGGTCATGTATGGATGTGAGAGTTGGACTGTGAAGAAGGCTGAGCGCTGAAAAATTGATGCTTTTGAACTGTGGTGTTGGAGAAGACTCTTGAGAGTCCCTTGACTGCAAGGAGATCCAACCAGTCCATTCTAAAGGAGATCAGTCCTGGGTGTTGATTGGAAGGACTGATGCTGAGGCTGAAACTCGGATACTTTGGCCACTTCCTGCAAAGAGTTGACTCATTGGAAAAGACTCTGATGCTGGAAGGGATTGGGGGCAGGAAGAGAAGGGGACAACAGAGGATGAGATGGCTGGATGGCATCACTGACTCGATGGACATGAGTTTGGGTGAACTCTGGGAGTTGGTCATGGACAAGGAGGCCTGGCATGCTGTGATTCATGGGTCTCAAAGAGTCGGACATGACTGAGCAACTGAACTGAACTGAAAGTTGAGATTAGACCGTCATCACTCAGAACAATTTACTATTGATCAGACCAGTGGATATATATAATAGCATTCGTGTGATAGTACTGAGGCACTGTCCAAATTCTAAATTCACCAAAGGGGAAAAAGTTATTCTGGGTCTATACTGAAGCTAAGCTTGGAATTCTGAGAGAAAATGAATCACCAGGTAGGATATACACTCACTGTTAACTTTCCTAAATCTATTTCTCTCTTACAGAACCAAAAGTACAAATTCATGTAATGTTATGCAAAAATTATCGTACAATTAAAAATTAAACATTTTTAAAGAACACAACATTTTTTCACTCCAGAAGCACCTTATCATCTTTAAAAAGAATCTTCTTATAATTATCACTCAGTTCCAAGGTATTTTGTTTTTTAGTTTCTTATTTTTATTTTGTAGAAAGGTCTACTTACACTGACATCTCTAGACCATCTGAGGCTTGATAAGGAAATATTTGAAACCCACAAAGCTAAGTTGTGACATTTAAAATAGTCCACACATCTAAATTATTTTTTAGAGAATTAACCTAATCTGATCAAACATGAGTATTTTGAAATAAATTTAATTGGAAATAAATTATAAATTTAATTGGAATTTATTCAGTAAAAAACTAATTGCACCCAGTTATACATCTTGCAGTTGTTGATGTTCCATTGCTCAGTTGTGTCTGACTCTTTGCGACCCCATGGACTACAGCACGCCAGGCATCCCTGTCTTTCACCATATCCTGGAGCTTCTTCAAATTCATGTCCATTGACTTGGTGATGCCATCCAACCATCTCATTCTCTGTCGTCCCCTTCTCCTCCTACCTTCAATTTTTCCCAGCATCAAGGTCTTTTCTAATTAGTTGATTCTTCACATCAGATGGCCAAACTACTGGAGTTTCAGCTTCAGCATCAGTCCTTCCAATGAATATTCAGGACTGATTTCCTTAAGGATGGACTGGTTTAATCTCCTTGCAGTTGAAGGAACTCCCAAGAGTCTTCTCCAACACCATAGTTCAAAAGCATCAGTTCTTCAGTGCTCAGTGTTCTTTATGGTCCAACTTCCACATCCATACATGACTACTGGAAAAAGCATAACTTTAACTAGACAGATGATTGTCAGCAAAGTAATGTCTGCATTTAAGTACACTATCTAAGAAAAGATATAAGCATCTGAATGCAGAGTTCCAAAGAATAGCAAGAAGAGATAAGAAAGCCTTCTTCAGCGATCAGTGCAAAGAAATAGAGGACAAGAACAGAATGGGAAAGACTAGAGATCTCTTCAAGAAAATGAGAGATACCAAGGGAACATTTCATGCAAAGATGGGCTTGATAAAGGACAGAAATGGTCTGGACCTAACAGAAGCAGAAGATATTAAGAAGAGGTGGCAAGAATACACGGAAGAACTGTACAAAAAAGATCTTCATGACCCAGATAATCCTGATGATGTGATCACTAATCTAGAGCCAGACATCTTAGAATGTGAGGTCAAGTGGGCCTTAGAAAGCATCACTACAAACAAAGCTAGTGGAGGTGATGGAATTCCAGTGGAGCTATTTCAAATCCTGAAAGATGATGCTGTGAAAGTGTTGCACTCAGTATGCCAGCAAATTTGGAAAATTCAGCAGTGGCTGAGGACTGGAAAAGGTCCGTTTTCATTCCAATTCCAAAGAAAGGCAATGCCAAAGAATGCTCAAACTACCACACAATTGCACTCATCTCACATGCTAGCAAAGTAATGCTCAAAATTCTCCAAGCAAGGCTTCAGCAATACGTGAACCGTGAACTCCCTGATGTTCAAGCTGGTTTTAGAAAAGGGAGGGGAACCAGAAATCAAATTGCCGACATTCACTGGATCATGTAAAAAGCAAGAGAGTTCCAGAAAAACATCTACTTCTGCTTTATTGACTATGCCAAAGCCTTTGACTCTGTGGATCACAATAAACTGTGGACAATTCTGAAAGAGATAGGAATACCAGACCACTTAACCTGCCTTTTGAAAAATCTGTACGCAGGTCAGGAAGCAACAGTTAGAACTGGACATGGAACAACAGACTGGTTCCAAATAGGAAAAGGAGTACGTCAAGGCTGTATACTGTCACCCTGTTTATTCAACTTATATGCAGAGTACATCATGAGAAACGCTGGACTAGAAGGAACACAAGCTGGAATCAAGATTGCCGGGAGAAATATCAATAACCTCAGATATGCAGATGACACCACCCTTATGGCAGAAAGTGAAGAAGAACTAAAAAGCCTCTTGATGAAAGTGAAAGAGGAAAGCAAAAAAGTTGGCTTAAAGCTCAACATTCAGAAAACAAAGATCATGGCATCTGGTCCCATCACTTCATGGCAAATAGATGGAGAAACTGTGGAAACCGTGTCAGACTTTATTTTGGGGGTTCCATAATCACTGCAGATGGTGACTGCAGCCATGAAATTAGATGACGCTTACTCCTTGGAAGAAAAGTTATGTCCAACCTAGACAGTATATTCAAAAGCAGAGACATTACTTTGCCAACGAAGGTCCATCTAGTCAAGGCTATGGTTTTTCCTGTGGTCATGTGTGGATGTGAGAGTTGGACTGTGAAGAAGGCTGAGTGCCAAAGAATTGATGCTTTTGAACTGTGGTGTTGGAGAAGACTCTTGAGAGTCCCTTGGACTGCAAAGAGAGCCAACCAGTCCATTCTGATGATCAGCCCTGGGATTTCTTTGGAAGGACTGATGCTAAAGCTGAAACTCCAGTACTTTGGCCACCTCATGTGAAGAGTTGACTCATTGGGAAAGACTCTGATGCTGGGAGGGATTGGGGGCAGGAGGAGAAGGGGACGACAGAGGATGAGATGGCTGAATGGCATCAGGGACTTGATGGACATGAGTCTGAGAGAACTCCGGGAGATGGTGATGAACAGGGAGGCCTGGCGTGCTACAATTCATGGGGTCGCAAAGGGTCGGACATGACTGAGTGACTGAACTGAACTGAACTGAACACTGTCTAGGTTTGTCATGTCTTTTCTTCCAAGGAGCAGGCATATTTTAATTTCATGACTGCAGTATCCATTTGCAGTGATTTTCAGCCCAAGGAAATAAAGTTTGCCACTATTTCTGTTTTATCCCCATCTATATGCCATGAAGTGATAGGATAAGATGCCACAGTGTGCATATTTTGAATGATGAGTTTTAAATCAGCTTTTTCACTCTCCTCTTTCACCTTCATCAAGAGGTCTTAGTTCTTCTTCACTTTCTGCCATAAGGCTGGTGTCATCTGCATATCTGAGGTTGTTGATATTTCTCCCAGCAATCTTGATTTCAGCTTGTGCTTCATCCAGCCCGGCATTTTGCATGATGTACTCTGCATATAAATTAAATAAGTAGGATGACCATATACAGCTTGGCATGTTCTTTTCCCAATTTGGAACCAGTCTGTTTTCCATGTCCAGTTCTAACTCTTGCTTCTTGAACAGCATACAGATTTCTCAGTAGGCAGGTATGGTAATCTGGTATCCCCATCTCTGTAAGAATTTTCCACAGTTTGCTGTGATCCACACAGTCAAAGGCTTTTGTGTAGTCAGTGAACAGAAGCAGATGTTTTTCTGGAATTCTCTTGTTTTTTTTTCAATGATCCAAAGGATGTTAGCAATTTATCTCTGATTCCTCTGCCTTTTCTAAATCCAGCTTGAACATCTAGAAATTCTCAGTTCATGTACAGTTGAAGCCTGGCCTAGAGATACTGAACATTACTTTGCTAGCATGTGAAATGAGTGCAACTGTGTAGTAGTTTGAACATTTTTTGGCATTGCCCTTCTTTGGGACTGGAATGAAAACTGACCTTTTCCAGTCTTGTGGCCACTGTCCAGTTTTCCACACTTGGTGGCATGTGGAGTGCAACATTTTAACACCATCAGCTTTTAGGATTTAAAATAGTTCAACTAGAATTCTGTCACCTCCACTAGCTTTGTTAATAGTGATTCTTCATAAGGCCTACCCTACATAAGGTCCTTGACTTCACACTCCGAGATGTCAGGGTCTTGGTGAGTAATCACACTATCATGGTTATCTGGGTCATTAAGATCTTTTTTTGTATAGTTCTTCTGTGTATTCCTTCCACCTCTTCTTAGTATCTTCTGCTTCTATTAGGTCCATACCATTTCTGTCCTTTACTGTGCCCATCTTGCATGAAATGTTCCCTTGGTATCTCTAATTTTCTTGAAGAGATCTCTAGTCTCTTCTATTCTATTATTTTCCTATATTTTTATGCATTGTTCACTTAGGAAGGCTTTCTTATCTCTCCTAGCTCTTCTTTGGAGCTCTGTATTCAAATGGGTATATCTTTCCTTTTCTCCTTTGCCTTTAGTTTCTCTCCTTTTCTCGGCTATTTTAAGGCCTCTCAGACAACTGTTCTGCCTTTTTTGCATTTATTTTTCCTAGGGATGGATTTGATCACTGCCTCCTGTACAATGTCAAGAAATTCCATCCATAATTTTCACATACTCTATCTCAAATCTAATCCCTTGAGTCAATTTTTCACTTTCACTATATAATCATAAAGGATTTGATTAAGATCATACAAAAAGGCCAAAAGGTCTTCTGTATGTTCTTCAATTTAAGTCTGAATTTTACAATAAGGAGTTCATGATCTGAGCCACAGTCAGTTCCTGGTCTTGTTTTTGCTGACTATATAGAGTTTCCCATCTTCAGGTGCAAATATAATCAATCTGATTTCAGTATTGACCATCTGGTGATGTCCATGTATAGAGTAGTCTCTTGTGTTATCAGAAAAAGGTGTTTGCTATGACCAGTATGTACTATTGGAAAAACTGTTAGCCTTTGCCCTTCTTCATTTTGTACATTAAAGCCAAACTTGCCTATTACTCCAGACATCTTTTGATTTGCTACTTTTGCATTCCAGTCCACTGTGATGAAAAGGACATCTTTTTTTGGTGTTAGTTCTAGAAGGTCTCATAGGTCTTCATCAGTTCAGTTCAGTTCAATCGCTCAGTCATGTCCGACTCTTCTCGACCCCATGAATCACAGCATGCCAGGCCTCCCTGTCCATCACCATCTCACGGAGTTCACTCAGACTCACATTCATCGAGTCCATGATCCCATGCAGCCATCTCATCTTCTGTCATCCCCTTCTCCTCCTGCCCCCAATCCCTCCCAGCATCAGAGTCTTTTCCAATGAGTCAACACTTCACATGAGGTGGCTAAAGTACTGGAGTTTCAGCTTTAGCATCATTACTTCCAAAGAAATCCCAGGGCTGATCTCCTTCAGAATGGACTGTTTGGCTCTCCTTGCAGTCCAAGGGACTCTCAAGAGTCTTCTCCAACACCACAGTTCAAAAGCATCAATTTTTCGGTGCTCAGCCTCCTTCACAGTCCAACTCTCACATCCATATATGACCACAGGAAAAATCATAGCCTTGACTAGACAGACCTTAGTCGGTAAAGTAATGTCTCTGCTTTTGAATATACTGTCTAGGTTGGACATAACTTTTTCCCCAAGGAGTAAACATCTTTTAATTTCATGACTACAGTCACCATCTGCAGTGATTTTGGAACCCCCAAAATAAAGTCTGACACGGTTTCCACTGTTTCTCCATCTATTTCCCATGAAGTGATGGGACCAGATGCCATGATCTTTGTTTTCTGAATGTTGAGCTTTAAGCCAACTTTTTTGCTTTCCTCTTTCACTTTCATCAAGAGGCTTTTTAGTTCTTCTTCACTTTCTGCCATAAGGGTGGTATCATCTGCATATCTGAGGTTATTGATATTTCTCCTGGCAATCTTGATTCTAGCTTGTGTTCCTTCTAGTCCAGCGTTTCTCATGATGTACTCTGCATATAAGTTGAATAAACAGGGTGACAGTATACAGCCTTGACGTACTCCTTTTCCTATTTGGAACCAGTCTGTTGTTCCGTGTCCAGTTCTAACTATTGCTTCCTGACCTGCATACAGATTTTTAAAGAGGCAGGTTAAGTGGTCTGGTATTCCTATCTCTTTCAGAATTGTCCACAGTTTATTGTGATCCACAGAGTCAAAGGCTTTGGCATAGTCAATAAAGCAGAAGTAGATATTTATCTGGAACTCTCTTGCTTTTTCCATGATCCAGTGAATGTTGGCAATTTGATCTCTGGTTCCTCTGCCTTTTCTAAAACCAGCTTGAACATCTGGAACTTCACGGTTCACATATTGCTGAAGCCTGGCTTGGAGAATTTTGAGCATTACTTTACTAGCATGTGAGATGAGTGCAATTGTGCGGTAGTTTGAGCATTCTTTGGCATTGCCTTTCTTTGGGATTGGAGTGAAAACAGACCTTTTCCAGTCCTCAGCCACTGCTGAATTTTCCAAATTTGCTGGCATATTGAGGGCAGCACTTTCACAGCATCATCTTTCAGGATTTGAAATAGATCCACTGGAATTCCATCACCTCCACTAGCTTTGTTTGTAGTGATGCTTTCTAAGGCCCACTTGACTTCACATTCCACAATGTCTAGCTCTAGATTAGTGATCACATCATCAGGATTATCTGGGTCATGAAGATCTTTTTTGTACAATTCTTCCATGTATTCTTGCCATCTCTTCTTAATATCTTCTGCTTCTATTAGGTCCAGACCATTTCTGTCCTTTATCAAGTCCATCTTTGCATGAAATGTTCCCTTGGTATCTCTCATTTTCTTGAAGAGATCTCTAGTCTTTCCCATTCTGTTCTTGTCCTCTATTTCTTTGCATTGATCGCTGAAGAAGGCTTTCTTATCTCTTCTTGCTATTCTTTTGAACTCTGCATTCAGATGCTTATATCTTTCCTTTTCTCCTTTGCTTTTTGCCTCTCTTCTTTTCATAGCTATTTGTAAGGCCTCCCCAGACAGCCATTGTACTTTTTTGCATTTCTTTTCCATGGGGATGGTCTTGATCCCTGTCTCTGGTACAATGTCAGGAACCTCATTCCATAGTTCATCAGGCACTCTATCTATCAGAACTAGGCCCTTAAATCTATTTCTGACTTCCACTGTATAATCATAAGGGATTTTATTTAGGTCATACCTGAATGGTCTAGCGGTTTTCCCTACTTTCTTCAATTTGAGTCTGAATTTGGTAATAAGGAGTTCATGATCTGAGCCACAAACAGCTCCTGGTCTTGTTTTTGTTGACTGTATAGAGCTTCTCCATCTTTGGCTGCATAGAATATAATCAGTCTGTTTTCGGTGTTGACCATCTGGTGATGTCCATGTGTAGAGTCTTCTCTTGTGTTTTTAGAAGAGAGTGTTTGCTCTGACCAGTGCATTTTCTTGGCAAAACTCTATTAGTCTTTGCCCTGCTTCATTCGCTTTCCAAGGCCAAATGTGCCTGTGACTCCAGGTGTTTATTGACTTCCTACTTTTGCATTCCAGTCCCCTATCATGAAAAGGACATCTTTTTTGGGTGTTAGTTCTAAAGGGTCTTGTAGGTTTTCATAAAACCGTTCAACTTCAGCTTCTTCAGCATTACTGGTTGGGGCATAGACTTGGATAACTGTGATATTGAATGATTTGCCTTGGAGACAATAGACCTGTTCAAATTCTTAGGCATTAGTGGTTGGGGCATTGACTTGGATTACTGTGAAATTGAATGGTTAGCCTTGGAAATGAACTGAGATCATTGTCAATTTTGAGATTGCACTCAAGTACTGCATTTTGGACTCTTTTCTTGACTATGCCAGCTAATCCATTTTTCCCAAGGGTGAAATGTACTACCCACACAGTAGTAGATATATAGATCATCTGAATTAAGTTCACCCATCCCAGTCCATTTTAGTTCATTGATTCCTAAAATGTGATGCTCACTTTCACCATCTCCTGTTTGACAACTGCCTGTTTATCCTGATTCATGGACCTCACATTCCAGGTTCCTATGCAGTGTTGTTCTTTACAGCATCAGACTTTACTTTCACCAGCAAATACATCCGCAGCTGGGTATTGTTTCCACTCTGGCTCAGCCTCTTCATTCCTTCTGGAGTTATTTCTCTAATTTTCTCCAGTAACATATTTGACACCTACCAACGTGGGGAGTTCATCTTTCAGTTTTATATCTTTTTGCCTTTTCATACTTTTTATAGGGTTCTACATCTTGGAATTGGCTAATTTTTTCCCCTCCTCAGCATACTGTAAATAGATTCATGCATCCATACTAATTTATTCATTCAGTTTAAAATTCCATTATGTCATCTAGAAACTTTATTTCAATAGCACAGCTTTGTTTGAGGAGCTGGCAAAGTCAAATATAAAAATAGATGATCCTGGGTTGAGAAGATCCCCTGGAGGAGGGGATGGCAACCCACTCTAGTATTTTTTTTGTTTGTTTCCCTGGTGGCTCAGCTGGTAAAGAATCTGCCTGCAATGTGGGAGACCTGGGTTCAGTCTCTGGGTTGGGAAGATCCCCTGGAGAAGGGAAAGGCTACCCACTCCAGTATTGTGGCCTGGAGGATTCCATGGACTGTAGAGGCCACTGGGTTGCAAAGAGTCAGGTACAACTGAGTGACTTTCACTCACTCACCCTAAGAGTACCCATAATGGCAAATGAAATAATACATCCAATTCCATTTTTGTAGTAATATGAGGTTCAAAGCTGTTTTTCTGCTCTGTTATTTCTTTTCTTCATTGACTTGCCCATTATGGAGCAAAATTCCCTTTTTCAATCCACTATTTTTCTAGAGGATTAAGAGATATCAAAATGCTTTTAAAAATACAAGTATTATTTCATCTACTATTATGATTAAGTAGAACTACAAAACCTTTCCCTAAATAAAGATGAGATATGGTGGACATTGAGGGTGAAGCTGTATTTACTTTACTACACAGTGGTTTGATTCATCATATTTAACTGAGAATAAAACCACATCCAGCCTTCAACCACAGTTCTCCATGATAGGTTTCATTTATTTCAAAAGGACTGAACTCAATCCTTGTAAACTTCTCTGTGGCATTTCTGAATCTGTGCCTGAAAGCTCTGATTGTAGCAGGTTCCAAACTCAGTTCAACATGCAAAAGCATCCTTGTGTAAAAGCAGACAAGATGATGGCCTTAGTGTTGTGACTGAAGAGATACTAGCACAGCTCCTTGACTTCAGAGTATGTGCTGCCATCCTCCTTTCCAATATACGTTCTGAAAACACATAGACTGGGGAGGTTTGTTAGTTTAGTTTTGTTTTTTTTTAAATACTCATAAGAAGCCTGGAATTTTGAGTCATTCCAATTAAATTTAATCAATTATCTACTAACAATTGAGATTGCTCCTCTTGTATCATTACTAACACTGCTAGAATAAATAATTTGACACATATATTGTTTTGCACACTTGCAGCTATAACAGTTGGATAAATTCTTAAATGCAGGTTACGGGGCAAATTATATATATATATATATATATATATATATGCATGTATATGTGTGTGTGTGTATACTACATGCAAGTGTATATATGTGTGTGTGTGTGTGTGTGTGTTATATTGGAGAAGGGCATGTCAACCCACTCTAGTATACTTGCCTAGAGAACCCCATGGACAGAAAAGCTTGGCAGACTACAGTTCATAGCGTTCGCATAGAGTAGGACATGACTGAAGCAACTTAACATGCCCCAATGCAAGTGTTTTATATGCATATCTATATGTGTACATGTATATTTGTGTGCTTAGTTGCTCAGTCATGTCTGATTCTTTGTGACTCCATGGACTATTACCCACCAAGCTCCTCTGTCCATGGGGATTCTCCTGGCAAGAATATTGGAGTGGGTTGCCATGCCCTCCTCCAGGGGATCTTTCCAACCCAGGGATCAAACCCAGGTCTCCCACATTGCAGGTGGATTCTTTACTCTCTGAGCCACCATGGAAGACCAAGATACTGGAGTGGGTAGCCTGTCCCTTCTGCATGGGATCTTCCCAACCCAGGAATTGAACCAGGGGTCTCCTGGTGGATTTGTTACCAGCTGTACTACCAGGGAAGCCCTGGTATATATGTATGTGTGTGTGTGTGTGTGTGTGTGTATGTGTGTGTGAATATGTGTATGTATATACATGCAATTTTAATAATCTTTGCTAAATTCCTCTTAGTGGAGGCTATATCAATTTATATTTCCACAAGCAATATATGACAATTTGGTTCCCCATATCCTTGCCATAGTTATCAAGTTTTAGGATTTCTGCCAATCTGATAGATGAAAAAAATGTATCTGATTTCATTTGAAATTATATTTGTCTCACTATCGATGAACTTGAGCATTTTCAAGTTTAGCCATCATTTGTATTTCAGGGAAGTATCTGTTCATATCCTTTGCCTATTTTTCTGTCAGATTGCTAGCCTTTTCCTTGCTGATTTCCAGGAGTTAATTTTATTTTAGGGAGATTAGTCTTTTATTTATAAATTGCAGATATCTTCTCGTTTATCATTTTGAGCTTGTTCATGACAATTTCCTGCCATGCAGCAATTTTTTTGCTTATTTTCTTGCTTTAATTTTTGCACAAATCAGTCTTTCATTTCATGGACTTTAATCATAATTAAAAGATCTTTGTAACTTCAAAATAATGAAAGAAGTATACTTTCTTCTACTGTTTTATAATTTTGTTTTAAATTTAAGTACATTAGGCTGTTAGTTTAAGTACATTAGGCATGTTGCCGTCCATGGGGTCACAAAGAGTCGAACATTACTAAGTGACTGAACTGACATTAGGCAATTACCCTGTTATGTGGTATAAAGTATATATCTGGTTTCATTAATTTTTCCAGATGGGTACACAGATGTCTGTTTCTCATAAGTGTTTAGTGACACCATTTTATTACATAGTGTATTTTGTATACATTCTGTCTCTTAGCTTTATAATTCTACTGTTCAGTTTTTCTATTCATGTCAGTGTCATTCTGTAGTAATTATTGAGGTTTTCTGTTTTGATATTTGATGTTAACATGTGCCCTCATTTCTCATCTTTGCCAGAGTTTTACTGACAAAATTTATGTATTTATTCTTTTACATTAATTTTAACATCATGTTTCCAATTAAAAATTGATATTTTTGTTATTTTTATTGAATTATGTTGTTTACAACTTATATTATGAAG
>SJYC01014206.1:0-19268 GCA_006408675.1 Madoqua kirkii
GTTAATTCTCTTGAAAATTTCATGTGTTAATCATACTTTCTGCAAACAGTGATAGTTTTATCTCCTTTTTTTCCAATTGTAATACCTTAAATCCCTTTATATTAACTAATTATGTTATATAGTAGCTCCATTCCAATGTTCAAGAAAAGTGACACTAGGTATTCTTGCTGTTTTCATCACATCATATCAATGACACATACTGTCTACATGATATATTGCTTCTGGCATCAACCATGTTCGACCTGGCTGAGGTCAGTCAGTCAGTTCAGTCGCTCAGTCCTATCTGACTGTTTTCGACCCCATGAATCGCAGCACGCCAGGCCTCCCTGCCCATCACCAAT
Organism: Madoqua kirkii; assembly: GCA_006408675.1. Taxonomy (NCBI): domain Eukaryota; kingdom Metazoa; phylum Chordata; class Mammalia; order Artiodactyla; family Bovidae; genus Madoqua; species Madoqua kirkii. Next base: position 342 of record SJYC01014206.1, read on the forward strand.
TGCTGGAGTCCACCCAAACCCATGTCTGTTGAGTTGGTGATGCCATCCAACCATCTCATCCTCTATCATCCCCTTCTCCTCCTGCCTTCAATCTTTCCCAGCGTCAGGCTCTTTTCAAATGAGTCAACTCTTCACATCAGGTGGCCAAAGTATTTGTAAAATCTCTCCTCTACATGACTCCTTCAACCTCTTTTTCATATGACCCTCTTTGGAAAGAAGTCTTTACATGTAGACCACACCTCTCTGAAAGTTAAGTAGCTACATAAAATATTTGGAATTTTTTTGCATAGATTTGTCTCTTCTCCATATTTATGTATTTACTTATTTATCCATCATTTATTTCCATCAGTATGTCCCCATGAGTATTAATTCTACTCATTGTTCACATTCCAGTATTATTTTATTGTGTAGCTCAGATTGTTCCAGCTTTAATCACTGGGTGCTCTTTCAGGTGGCTTCTGCATCCCTCTGACAGACCTCAATTAATGTGGGTTTTTGTTTGTTTTTTGAGCATTTCCATACTTTCTGACACAGTAGTATGCTCCTGGCTGATATCATATTTTCCCTGTTTCATTCCAAGGACAGAGATATCTCTAAGGATTTATGATTCCTTTTACTGGAGAAAAGTTTTAGAAACCAAGAGCTGAGTGATTGTGTTTCTTGCTACTAGTATCACTGCATCTTGGCAGTGACAGAGCAAGAAAGCTAATGCTAATGTGTATATGCACAGACCTGTAAATGGTTCTTTTATGCAACTGTATTTATAGATATTAAGCTAAATACCTACAACTCTAACCCATTACCATGTAGGTCAGTCTAGGCTGTTCCCCGTGGTTATGAGTAACTCTCACTCCAACACTAAGAAACCCACTTCTCACCATCCCTCATCTGTTTAATCCACTGCTCCATTTCAGTAGGATCAGAATTGTTAGCCAGTGACCTTATAGGAAGCCACTTTATCAAAGAGATCATGATGCTTGCACACAGTTTATTTTGCCTGTAGGTTATGGACTCCATTCATTTCCAAAGTTACTCATGTCAGTATCTTTTCCCTCACTTCCTTCAGTGAAGCATTTCATAAATGTGTTACATAGTAGATTGCTTTGTCATATTCTGCATTCTATCTTGTGATTTCCTGAGCCTCTAAGTGATTTTTTTAATTGCAGACATTAAGGTTTATTCTTTGTGCAGTTCTATGTGTTTTGACAAATGTGTAGTGTCTTGTGACCATAATCACAGTGTAATACAGAATAGTTTCACTGCCTTAAAAATACCCCCTAGTCATCGATTCAACTTCCTCTACCTTCTCCCAGACCCTAGAAACTACTGAACTTTTCAGTATCTCTTTTGTTTATTTTTTTAAGAATTTCATAATTGGAATCATACAGTATGCAGTCTTTTTAGATTGGGTTTTTCATTTAGCAACATACATTTAAATTTCATACATGCCTTTGAGTATGTTGATACCTCACTTATTTTTATCACTGAATAGTGATTTCATTGCATGGATGTATCTGGTTTATCCATTCACCTATTGAAGGACATCTTGGGTGCTTCCAGTTTTTGTCATTGATGAACAACTGCTATAAAGTTGCAAATTAGATGAGTAAATACCTAAAAGTACAATTGCTGGATCACATGTAAAGACTATGTTTAGCTTTGTAAGAGCTGCCATTAGATCTTTCAAAGTAGCTATACCATTTTCCACACCTATAAGCAATGAATGAAAATTTCTGTTTTTCCACACTACCAACAACTAGTATTTCCAGTTTTGTTTCTGTTTGTTTGTTTAGCTATTCTAATAGCTGCATAGGGGTATATCATTGTTGTTTAAATTCATGATTTTTTAAATGACAAATGACACTGAATATCTTTCATACATGCCATCCTCAGATCTTCTTTGGACAGATGTCTGTTCAGATATTTTGCCCAAATGTTAATTCAGTTGCTTGTTTCTTTTCATTGTTGATCATATTCTTATTTCAACATATTTCCTCCCAATATTTTTTATAATGATCATTAAAAATGATAATTATTTGTATCAAAGCCTTAATTCCTGACACAAAATTAGTCAGATTCTTCCAGATAATAGTGTTATCAAGCCTAATTCTAGATCTAGTTAACTAAAACAAAACACAGAAAATGTAGGGAAGATTAGGAGGCTAAGAGAAACATCTTTTAGCAATGATGAAAGGCGCTGAGTAGAATAAGCTTAAAAATTATGAAATAATGTCTCTGTTTCTAAGAGCCACTAGCAGCTCTGGCACTCTGAACTTAGGTTACAAACGAGGACTTTGCCTTTCTCCCTTGAAGAGCATTTGCTTGGCCTCATATTTGTTGGTATTTCACTGAGAGTGATTAAGAATATCAGTGCTCCACTGAGGAGCTCTAAGATGAGGAGGCCTGCCGGCAAAGCACAGGTACACACCTCGCATGCAGTTCCAGACCAAGAAAGCACTTTAGAGTCATCTGGGAAGATTTGCAGTGCTGATGCCCGAGTCCCAGCCCAGAGATTCTGGTTCTTACTTAGTCAAGGTAGCAGGAATTGTAAAAGTTAATACACAGCCAGGTTTGGGAGTCACTGCTTTCAGACAGGCTTTCCAACCTGATAAACTTTCTTCATTCAACACATAATTGGTACTGGACTCACTAAAGAAATGGGAAACACGTGGACACCCATGGCGGATTCATGTTGACGTATGGCAAAACCAATACAATATTGTAAAGTAATTAGCTTCCAATTAAATAAATTTATATTTAAAAAAGAAAGAAAGAAACGCTATCTAATTGGCAAATGGTGAAAACTACTCACCTTTCAAAATAAACTATTATTTTGTTAAAAAAAAAAAAAAAGAAGAAATGGGATGATCCCAAAGGAAAAGAAGCCCATGACAGAGAGGACATCCTTAGGAGTCTAGCCAGGTGTCATATAAGAAGGTCAAGATCATATTGGCGCAGTATCAAGAAGAATATGAACTACTGTGGCATTTTGTGAGCTAAACTACAAAATAATCCTTTTAGAAACTTCAGTTATTACTCTTTAACAGATGATTGAAGTAGAGTGAAAATATTTAAGAACTGGAGGTAACAAATCATCAATTTTTTAATCCAGATACAGGGAGAAATATACTCTTTTTATTAGAGATAGATTTCTTTGAATCAGTTTCTCAACATTTTTGTGTGTGTTCTGTTTTTCTGCATGTTTTAAAGAACCTAATTTCGAAGGACATCCTTAGGAGTCTAGCCAGGTGTCATATAAGAAGGTCAAGATCATATTGGCGCAGTATCAAGAAGAATATGAACTACTGTGGCATTTTGTGAGCTAAACTACAAAATAATCCTTTTAGAAACTTCAGTTATTACTCTTTAACAGATGATTGAAGTAGAGTGAAAATATTTAAGAACTGGAGGTAACAAATCATCAATTTTTTAATCCAGATACAGGGAGAAATATACTCTTTTTATTAGAGATAGATTTCTTTGAATCAGTTTCTCAACATTTTTGTGTGTGTTCTGTTTTTCTGCATGTTTTAAAGAACCTAATTTCGATGAAACTGTACAAATCATTGACTGTTAGCAAATATAGAGCCACTGCTTTATGTGCTTCCTCGACAACTATGGTTCCCAATTTTCTATTACATAATTTAAATAGAAATTCTACAGTAGCCTTTTTAGCTCTTAGTCCTTTATCAAAATAATCTTTCTTGGACAAAATAAATAGTAATAAGGAAGTTATTAACTAGTATCTAGGTCAAGGCTGAGAGAGAAAACCAGTAAGGAAAGAGGTTTCATTCATTTTAGTAAACTTTAACATACCTCTTCTTTACCTAGCAGAGTGTTTCCCTCTATTTTCCATATTATTAGAGAAATTGAACACATCCACATATGTTCTGATTGCTTACATTACTGAAATTATTTACATCAACTTATTTTATTGTTTTACTATCACTTTATTTCCTTACCTTTCTCAAACTTCCCTGACATTTGTTGGTTCAATCTTTATTGTTGTTGCTGTACTTTTTCTGTTTATTTTTATTTTCTAGTCTTTGATTTTTTAATGTACACATTTAAACTTCTACTTTTTCATTAGTATCTAACATATTAGCTCCTCTATTATTCTGCTAAGTGATACAAGAATCTTAGAATATTTTACATACATCTTCTTTGTCTCCAACCTGCCATCTCTCTCCCAGCATCATCTGGCATATTCATTCTAAAGAGATATTGATTTTCCTAAACTTCTCCAGTGGACCACATTTTGTCAGCCCTCTCCACCATGACCCGCCCGTCTTGGGTTCCCCTGCAGGCATGGCTTGATTTCACTGAGTTAGACAAGGCTGTGGTCCTAGTGTGATTAGCTTGGCTAGATTTCTGTGAGTATGGTTTCAGTGTGTCTGCACAGGAGGCAGAGTTAGCCTCTGCTTGAGATTTCAGTATCTAATTCGGAAATAGCCTTTGCAGATTGTGTCATTCAAACCCTTCCTTTCTTCCGTGAGGAAGCCAGGAGGGTCCACAGACAACTGTGACTTGTCCTCCACCTCACGAGCTGTGGATCCAGCAGGCTGGATCAGCGTGAGCCACCGTGTTACTGTGGCGCTCAGCCTTTCCTGCTCTCTGCACTTACAATACCATTGGTAAGCCCGGAGTGGTATGGTGGATACAGTCATTCATTGTATTGTTTACATTGTTCCAGGTGTTTGGGAAGCAACTTAGTGATGCATCCAAGGTTAATAAAAATATTTACATCTTCTGACTCATTCTAGGCAATTTTTCATAAACAAATTTTTTTTTCAGTTTTTTTTTTTTATTTTTTTTTCAGTTTTTTTTATTTTTTTTTTAAATTTTTGTTTAATGCTTATTCCATTTCACATTACTGTATTGGTTCTGCCATACATTGACATGAATCAGCCACAGGTGTAGACGATCTCCCCATGCTAAAGCCCCCTCCCACCTCCCTTCCCTGCCCATCCCCCCCGGTTCATCCCGTATACCGGCCCCAAGCATACTGTATCCTGTATTGAACATAGACTGGTGCTTCATCTCCCATATGATTGTATACATGTTTCGTTGTCATTCTCCCAGATCTTCCCACCCTCTCCCTCTCCCTCTGAAGCCAAAAGTCCGTTCTATACCTCTGTGTCTCTTATATTGTCTCACTTTCGAGGTCATCATTACTGTCTTCTAAATTCCATATATATGTGTCAGTATACTGTATTGGTGTTTTTCTTTCTGGCTTACTTCACTCTGTATAATCGGCTCCAGTTTCATCCATCTCATTAGAACTGCGTCAAACTTATTCTTTTTGAGGGCTGAGTAATACTCCATATACACAATGGAGTATTACTCAGCCCTCAGAAAGAATAAGTTTGACATAAACAAATTTTTTAAAACGTTTCTTAAAATAGTGAAAAGACGTGACCCTTGAGAAATGAAATAAGTAAGTAAGTAAAAATAGGCTTCCCTCATAGCTCAATTGGTAAGTAAGAATAAATGAAAGGGATTTCCCTGGGTGGCCCAGCAGTTGAGACTCCACCTTGCAGTGCAGAGGACGTGAGTTCCATCCCTAGCTGGGGAACTAAGATCCCACATACCTCGGAGAAACTAAGCCGGCATGCCGCAACTGCCGAACCCACACACCACAGCTAGAGAGTCCTCTTGCCATGGCTAAGACTGAACTGAGACTCGAGGCAGCCTAACTGACTAATTAATTAAATATGATATTGCCATTAAAATAATAGTTATGAAGGCTACAGAGTATTAAATAATGCAAAAATGCTTATGATGTTTTATTAAGTAAACACAGAAGAATGCAATATAATACAGTTCAGTTAGCACCTGTCAGCACCATCTGTGTACCCTGAGAAGGCTGGGAAGTCACTACCGACTTCTGACCGTAGCTCGTCTCACTGGGTGGTGAAATTTTGTACATTATTTTGTGGTGTGACGATTTCCATAATTGCTGTTTCAATGCCATTTACTCAGTAATTTTAATCAGATTTTAAAAAATTCAACCTCACATTCCAAAGACATTAGATTTTTCCCATTGATGAATATGTATGAGCTATAGATGGTTCCTGGAAACACTTGGAAGAGAAAAACAAGCAAATAGAAAAATATATATATCCCGCTGTTATGCTTATGTCAGACTTTCTCAACTTTTCATGTCTTTACTTGTTTAATTACTGATCTACTTGTTTTAATTACTTATTTAAATTGCTGGATTAGCATTTAAATGAAAAGCCTTTTTGTTTCTCTAATTTCTTTCTCTCTTTGATTTTATATCATCATGGACAGTAGAATTTGAATTTTTATCTCACTCTCTAAAAATGAATGAATTCTAACTCCTCACAGGGAGGGACATCATTACAGGTGTTCTTAGAGCCGTTCCAGACTCCAGGAGAGAAATGGCCAAGGAAATCCAGCAGGTTCTTCCTTGCACTGATGCCACCAGCCCCCAGCTAGGACGCGCCTGTGGTGGGCCCGGCTGAGCCCGGCAAGCATTTCTGCCCCAAGCTGACTAAACTGGGCCCCAGGTCAGGGCCCTGACGGAGGAGCAGCCCTGTTTTGTCCATAATTCAGGCGGTCCGCACTGGCCCTGACGGTGCCCAGGGAAAGGTTTTGTTTGGCCCACAGAGCAGCTTTGTACAAACTCAATGTCCACATTTCGGGCTTTGCTCTAAAATCGGAAGATCTGGCAGCAGCAAGACATACTATTCTCACAGATAACAGATCTGACTGTGGGGCTGGGGCAGCTGGCCTGTCCCCAGAGTGACCACAGGCCCTGGCTTCTGACCAGACCGGCCTCAGGGTGTCGAAACTTTTAGCCTGCAGACAAAAGGGCGGCCTGAAGAGTCAGCGTCTTTTGCAGGAACACTGTAGACGGCTATGGCCCGCAAGGGCTCCGTGTATTCTGTATTTCTTCCCGTGTCTGCGTGGTTCAGCACATCCTCTCTGTCCTTCTGTGTTTTCCCTTTTTCCTTTGGGGCCTCAGATGATCCCTTCCTTTGTATTCCCGACAGTTTCTTATACTTTTTCTCCCTCTCTTCTTTCCCGTCCTTTGTCTGCCTCTCATATGACAAGACAGATCAAAAGACAAAAGTGGTTTTTACTTAGTTTAATTCTCATTTTCATTTTGTTTTTAACCTTTTAAATTGTATTTAATTGTATATATTTAACTTTATAAATGGTATAACTTTAACTTTTTAAACTATTTAACTTTTTAAACTATTTCCCAATGTTTATTTTCCTTGTGTCTATTTAAAATTTTTTTATTGAAATGTAGTTGATTTACAATGTTGTCAGTTTCTGCTGTACCTCAAAGCGATTCAGTTTATAAATATATAAATATGCATGCATATATATATATAGGCTTCCCTGGCGGCTCAGATGGTAAAGAATCTGCGTGCAATGCGGGAGACCCAGATTCAATCCCTAGGTCAGGAAGATCGCCTAGACAGAGGAATGGCAACCCCCTCCCTTGCCTGGGAAATCCCATGAACAGAGGATTTACTTATTTTAATGCTCATGTTCATTTTGTTTTTAACCTTTTAAATTGTATTTAATTGTATATATTTAACTTTATAAATGGTATAACTTTAACTTTTTAAACTATTTAACTTTTTAAACTATTTCCCAATGTTTATTTTCCTTGTGTCTATTTAAAATTTTTTTATTGAAATGTAGTTGATTTACAATGTTGTCAGTTTCTGCTGTACCTCAAAGCGATTCAGTTTATAAATATATAAATATGCATGCATATATATATATAGGCTTCCCTGGCGGCTCAGATGGTAAAGAATCTGCGTGCAATGCGGGAGACCCAGATTCAATCCCTAGGTCAGGAAGATCGCCTAGACAGAGGAATGGCAACCCCCTCCCTTGCCTGGGAAATCCCATGAACAGAGGAGCCTGGTGGGCTACAGTCCGTGGGGGTCGCAAAGTCAGACACAACTGAGCAACAAACACTTTCACTTTCATATATACACACATGCCTCTGTCTCTGTGTGTGCTCAGTCGTGTCCAGCTCTGCAGCCCCATGGAACGTATGTGTGTGTGCGTGTGTGTGCATATGTGTGTGTATACATATAGATATGTATGTATCCCAAACTCCCAATCCTTCCCTCTCCTGCTTTTAATTTTAACGTAGGTGAGTAGAATATGTTATATCAATACTTCTGTTTTTAAAAGACCTGGAAAGACATCCGGTCGCAGCTCCGTGTTTCTGCCCAGACCCGTTCCTCTGTCGGGGAGGCTGGGCTGATGCCGCTCTGCGTTCACAGCTGCATGGCATCATTGGACCTTAAGGAGGAGTCTTCTCTGAGCGAGACCCTGGGCTGCATGAGGAGGTGGGTGGCGGGATACTGGATTCATAAAAAGCAGTGTCTACTTCTGGGAAGCTTTCAGCCCAGGTGTAAAAGAAGTCAGCATCTGAAGGGAACGTGTTCCGAGTTGCGGTCCCAGGTGGGACGGGAACACGGAAGGAAGGAGGATGTGGTGTTGGCCCTGACGATAGATGAGGTCTTGAAGAGGGAGCCTTCCAGCCACCCCTGGACGGCGACTGGGTCTGCAGACCAGGGGGAAGTGCCATCCTCACAGCATGAAGAGGTGGAGTCAGAGGGTTCTGGGCAGACCTTGACAAGAAGTCGTGACCTGGTGAGCTTGTCCAGGAGGGGCCTGGGAGGCTGTGGCTTAAAAGTCCTGGAAAAGAGAAAGTCGCTGTTGTGGGTCCTCTTTACTCTGTCGGAGATTGGAATGGATGGGATTTTCAAGGACAAGGGTGTGTTTTAGGAAAGGAAGTCTAGACTCCGGTATGAGAGGGTATCTGGAGAAGAGAAAGATTCTAGGTCAGGAGCCCCCAGGGGCTGCTTCAGGTCCAGATGAAGAGAGATGACGCCCTGAATGGAGGGGGAAAAGCAGAGATGGGATGGGGTGGGTTTACGTCATGTTGTGGAGGGAGAACCGGGAGGACTCGGAGACGCTGTGTGTGCAGGCAGCTGAGAGCTGAAGCAGAGGTCCGGGTCGTCTGGGGGATTTGAGCCTTGCTGGTGGAAGAGTGGGCAACCTCAGGGAAGTCGGAGATCTTGGTCAGGAGACGTCAGGCCAGGTGGGTGGACGGCCAGGGAAACTTTGAGGAGGAGGATGTGCGAGGTTTACACAGGATAAATCAACTGATGATTGGTGTTTGAGTACTTGCAGTGTGACAAGAAGTATATTATCTTATTTACTGAAATCCTTAGGAATCTTGTGAGTGGGAACATTTACTATTTATTTTATCGATAAGAAGGCTGAAGTTTATGAAAGTTAAAATAATTTTTTCTGAGTAACATAGCTGTTAACTGGGACCCCCGAGAGCTGAACTCAGCTTTGCCTATTTCCAAACAAAGTTATTCTTTAATTGCATAAGGGATGCAGCCGCAGCATTTCCACCCACAGGGACCCGGGGGGACGGAGGCCATCACCTCGAGACTGAGAAGGGTGCCCAGCTTCAGATGCATTTTCATACCTGTCGTCCCCCGTGGCATGTCACAGGATTGCTCCTGGAGGCCACCTCGTATTGACTAAAATAAAGATTACAGATGCAAAATGGTGCGTCAGCGTAGCATGATGCAAAATTCGATGATGCATCAAAGTGCACGAAACGGTCCGTTTTCAAGGTTAGAGGGAAGTTGGCTTGGGAGGCAATCGGGAGACTTTTCTCAGCGATCGAGCGTTATCGTCCTTGCAGCCTGTTCTCCAGCGCTGAGGGTCTTCTCTCTCACAGGCAGGGCCGGGAGCAGCACTGGGGCTGTCTGATCCCGCAAAAAACGATTTCTAGGGGAAGGAGGGGCCCAGGTACGGGCCGTACTCCCTGGTCCAGGAGCCCCCTTCTTCCTCGCTGACTAGGGAGGGCGCAATCACAGTCATCCGTGTGGTGTTGGGTCACGCTTCCGTGGGCTCCAGGGTTCCTTGTCCATGTGTTCAGCCCCTCAGTCGTGTCCGATGGTGTCCTCTTGGAGCTCACTTAACCTGGTCACTGTTTGGCTTTTGGTTCATCGTTACTAATCTTGTATATTTCACTTGTGTATTCCTTTTTCCTTTTTCCTTTTATGAGGAGATTGTTTTCACAAAAGAGCCTGTGGATATATTGATGCTTTCTGCTCTTCGTTTCCCTTCTATCACTCGGTAATTTGGAGAAGCCTACATTTTATTTCTCTCTCTCCCACATGGCCCCCTCTCCTTCTCTGCACTCATAATCACACACGTGTGTATCTAGTCCAAGAAAACAGGGCAGAACCGTTTAGGTGTGCGTCTCACCAGAAACATGCCCCCCCTCCCCCTCTCAAAATCTACGTAGACCAGTATTGTTGAAAGTTGGAATAGTGTTATTAAAACATTGTATCATTGACAACTAAATAGCCTCGAATAATGCAAAGTGTAAACTATATACTGATCTCCCTAGTGGGCATAAATGAAAAACTTATAAGTAAAATATCAGCAAGTAGAGTTCAGTCATGTATGAAAATAGTGTGTTCTCTGAACAGTAAGGTGTGATCATTCAACAGCATTCACGTGTCAGGAAATCAATCAACAAAATTCACTGCAACAGCACATGAACAGGAAAATACTTGTAACTATGTCACAGATGCTGAAAGAGCATCTGATAAAATTTATCAACCACTCCTGACAAAGATTCCAGGTAAGATAACAGTAAAAACTGCTTAAGTAGCATAAAGACTATTTATCATGGACCAATGAGCAAAGAAAATCATTCTAAATGGCAAACAATAAAACCATTTCAATTTTACTCAGGAAGGAATACTCAGCATCACAATTACTATTTCATATGTTCTTGCATGGTGAGAAATGCAGTATACAAGCAAACTGCATGCTGAGTACAGGAAAATGCATCTCTTTTCTGATCATATAATTCTACTTTAGAAAACCTAAAAGACATTAGTTTTTTTTTAACTACTGTAATTAGTAAGAAAATTCATTAATATAGCTTTAGTACATAAATATAATAAATTAAAACCTTCTCTATTCCTTACCATGAATATCTAGAAATAGAAATGGAGAAAATATCACATTTATAGCACACAAACTGTACACAGACCTATGATAAATCTAAGAAAAGTACTGAGAGTTAGAATAAAGCAAACTATAAAATCTTGTTGAAAATTTGAAAAAAATAAAAAGATACAATGTAATCTTAAAGTATTAAGAAGCGGAGACATTACTTTGCTGACAGATATCTGTAGTCAAAGGTGTGGTTTTTCAAGTAGTCATGTATGGATTGAGATTTGGACCATAAAGAAGGCTGAATGCCAAAGTATTGATGCTTTTGAACTGTGGTATCAAAGAAGACTCTGGAAAGTCCACTGGACTGCAAGGAGATCAAACCAGTCCATCCTAAAGGAAATCAACTCTGAATTTTCATCGGAAGGACTGATACTGAAACTGAAGCTACGATACTTTGGCCACCTGATGCGAAGAGCTGACTCATTAGAAAGGATCGAGATGCTGGGAGAGATTGAAGGCTGGAGGCAAAGGGGACGACAGAGGATGAGGTGGTTGATCTCGTCTTTCATATGCTTTCCATGGACATGAGTGTGAGTGAGCTCCAGGAGACGGTGAAGGACAGGGAAGCCCGGCGTGCTGCAGTCCATGGGGTTGCAAAGAGTCAGACACAACTGAGCAACTGAACAATGAGAAAAACAATGTAATCTTAGGTGAGAATACAGCATTTAAAATGTTAATTCTTTTAAAGTTGACATAAAACTTTAACAGAATCCTAATTAGAACTTTGAAACAATTAATGCTGAACATTTGATAAAATGTTTTAGTCAACATACATAGTATAGTCAAAGTTACAGTTTTTCCACTAGTCATATATGGATGTGAGAGTTGGACTGTAAAGAAAGCTGAGTGCCAAAGAACTGATGCTTTTGAACTGTGGCATTGGAGAAGACTCTTAGAAAGTCCCTTGGACTGCAAGGAGATCCAACCAGTCCATCCTAAAGGAGATCAGTCCTGGGTGTTCATTGGAAGGACTGATGTTGAAGCTGAAACTGCAATACTTTGGCCACCTGATGTGAAGAGCTGACTCATTGGAAAAGACCCTGATGCTGGGAAAGATTGAAGGCAGGAGGAGAAGGGGACGACAGAGGATGAGATGGTTGGAGAGTCCAACAAAACAGTGTGACTGAACTGACTAAAATCAGCATACTATTCCATTGTGTGGATTTATCCTCACTCACTCAGTCCTTACTAAGGGTGCTTACAGCAGATTCCTGTTATTCATGGCAGCTATATTTCAGAAAGTCTCCACAAACACTGTTCCTAAGGGATATACAGAGTAGGTTCCCGAGAGTCTTGGTCACAGCACAGATCACTAATTCAGGTGAAACCAACTGCTTTAGAGTCATTTCCTTCCTTTATTGTCTCATGAGAAAACGGAGATGAAAATTGTTCAGGGTGAAGTGATTGTTAGATCACCTGACCTGCCTTTTGAGAAACCTGTATGCGGGTCAGGAAGCAACAGTCAGAACTGGACATGGAACAACAGACTGGTTCCAAATAGGCCTAGGAGTACATCAAGATTGTATATTGTCACCCTGCTTATTTAACTTCTATGCAGAGTACATCATGAGAAACGCTGGGCTGGATGAGGCACAAGCTAGAATCAAGATTGCAGGAGAAATATCAGTAACCTCAGATATACAGATAATACCACGCTTATGGCAGAAAGTGAAGAAGAACTAAAGAGCCTCCTAATGAAAGTGAAAGAGGAGAGTGGAAAGTTGGCTTAAAGCTCAACATTCACAACACTAAGATCATGGCATCCAGTCTTATCACTTCATGGCAAATAGATGGGGAAACAGTGTCAGACTTTATCTTTGGGGGCTCCAAAATCACTGCAGATGGTGATTGCAGCCATGAAATTAAAAGACGCTTACTCCTTGGAAGGAAAGTTACAACCAACCTAGATAGCATGTTAAAAAGCAGAGACATTAGCTCAACATTCAGAAAACGAAGATCATGGCATCCAGTCTCATCACTTTTTGGGAAATAGATGGGGAAACAGTGGAAACTGGCTGATTTTATTTTTATGGGCTCCAAAATCACTGCAGATGGTGATTGCAGCCATGAAATTAAAAGACGCTTACTCCTTGGAAGGAAAGTTACAACCAACCTAGACAGCATATTAAAAAGCAGAGACATTACTTTGTCAACAAACGTCCGACTAGTCAAGGCTATGGTTTTTCCACTGGTCATGTATGGATGTGAGAGTTGAACTATAAAGAAAACTGAGCTAGAAGAATTGATGCTTTTGAACTGTGGTGTTGGAGAGGATGCTTGAGAGTCTCTTGGACTGCAAGGAGATCCAACCAGTCCATCCTAAAGGAAATCAATCCTGGGTGTTCACTGGAAGGACTGATGTTGAAGGTTAAGCTCCAATATTTTGGCCACCTGATGCGAAGAGCTGACTCATTTGAAAAGACCCTGATGTTGGGGAAGACTGAAGGCAGAAGAAGGGGACAACAGAGGATGAGATGCTTGGATGGCATCAGCAACTCGATGGACTTGAGTTTGGGTAAACTCCAGGAGTTGGTGACAGACAGGGAGGCCTAGCATGCTGCAGTTCATGGGGTCGCAAAGAGTCGGACACAACTGAGCAACTGAACTGAACTGAATAACGTATGAAAACTTTACTCTGGTAAACTTCTGATGCCTCCCCCACTTCTCTGTGATATTACTGACAAACAAAATCTTTATGCATTATAAGCCCACCAATACAGATTTTAAGTCATTGCTTGTGCAACTGTATTTTTAAATCAGATTGAAAAGAAAAGAATTATCAAAATTATATTTATACTATTTTTATACTTATTTGCATAGTTACCTTTATTTCTGCCCTTTGCTTATTTTATGTGCATCTGACTCATTGTCTAACATCATTTCATTTAAGGCTTAAAAAGTCTCTAGTTCTTCTAATAGGGCAAGTCTTCTAGGGATTAACTCTGTCATTTTTTTAATCTGTAAGTCTTGATTTCACCTTCATTGTTGGATAGTATTGCTGGATATAGAATTCTTTGTTGACTGTTTTTTCTTTTATCACTTCAATATGTCAACCTACTGCTTTCTGAACCCCACAGTTTCTGATGAAAAATCAACTCAATCTTTTTGAAGACTCCTTGAACATGATGTGGTGTGGTTTTGCTTTCACTGCTTTCAAGGTTTCTATTGTCTTTCTCTTTTGAGAGTTTTACTCAAATGTATCTAAATGTGGATCTTGGTGAGTTTGTTCAACTTGAAGTTCATTAAGTTTCTTGAGTGTGTAGATTAATGGGTTTTTGAAATCACATTTAGGAAGTTTGTGGCTATTATTTCTTCAAGAATTCTTTATGCTCTTTCTCTCTGTTTTCTCTTTCACCATGTTAGTATACTAGACAGTGTCCCATAGGTATCTGAGACTTGCTTTTAAACTTTATTATATGACACCATGACAGGCTTCATTCTAGAGCTGATTCCGCCACATTACTGATTCAACAATTTCCTGAGTACCTTATCCATTTACTTGTGAATTATGAGGTTTTCTCACAGACTGAGAGATTCAGCTTATTGGTTATTTTGACTGCTTTATACAGCTATGATTATGTAACCTTCACTCAGCCTTTCTTGTGAAGTATCAAATGAGCAGATTTTTAAACAAATAGGAAATTGAATGCATGGGTGAATCAGAAGAACAGCCTATGCCAAAATGCAGAGCTTTACAACCTGGATGTTTTGCCCAAAAGTTGCAGAATTTCTGGGAATGTATCTTAAATGATCTGGGGAACCTCCTTATATAAACCTAATAATTTTGTAAAGAGAAAATTCCTTTTGAAATATAGAAAATTACCAAAATTACCTCATGTCTCAGCAGGTTTTGATTTCAATAAGTTGAATTAAAAAAAAAACTCTATTCCTATAAAAGACTGAGTCAACAGTCTTAAAGTTTCACTCAAAGGTCATCTCATGAAGTGAACACAGATCAACGCTGGGTCTGAGGGCTTTTCTGAAGCACTTTGCTCTCACTTTATCTAGGTGTACACACTGGCTCAGGTGATGAGTCCTTTTTTTTTTCCTTTTCAAAGTCTGTCACAGGCTCCTGTTCTGTTCCCACAGGAAGACAAACATGTTACTTTGTATCTGAATTTAACTTGAATTTGATTTTCTGATTAGGACTGAACATGTTTTAATGATTCAATTAGTCAGCAGGCATTTATGAAGTCTACTATGTGCTCAGCAATAGAGGAAAAGATGAAAAAAAAGTCTGTGTCCTCAGTAAACTCATAGTCTGCTGAGTAGAACTGATTATTAGGCAGTTACTATTTAAAGATTATTTATTTTCATTATGGAGCTTCCCTGATAACTTAGTTGTTGAATCTGCATGCAGTGTGGGAGACCCTGGTCCAATTCCTGGGGCTGGGAAGATCCTCTGGAAAAAGAATACGCTACTCACTCCAGTGTTCTTGGTGCTTCCCTTGTGACTCAGCTGATAAAGAATCCACCTGCAATGCCGGAAATCTGGGTTTGATCCCTTGGTTGGGAAGATACTCTAGAGAAGGGAAATGCTCCCCACTCAAGTATTCTGGCCTAGAGAATTCCATGGACTGTATAATAATGTATCTTTATTATTAATAATAATGTCCATATTGCTCTGCAATAATATAGTAAAACATTTATGTGTAAAATGCCATGGAAAAATAGGGGAATATTCAAAATGTGAAGATGCTGGTATTAAGTATTGACTATGTACCAGGTTCTATGATGGCTCAGATGGTAAAGAATCTGCCTGCAATGCAGGAAAGCCAGATTTGATCTCTGGGTCAGGAAGATACCCTGGGGAAGGAAATGGCAACCCACCCCAGTATTCTTGCCTGGAGAATTCCATGAACAGAGGAACTTGTTGGGCCACTGTCTATGGGGTCACAAAGAATCAGACACAACTGAGTGACTGAACTGACTGAACTGAGATGGTTGCTTGGATTTGAGCAAACCCTGTTTCTCTGGGAAGTGAAGGTGACCTCCTCACCCTCAATGTCAGTTGGTCTCTGCGCCAGAAGGATTTCTTGGCTAATGTAGCACATCCAGTCACTCAGTCATGTCTGACTCTTTGCAACCCCCTGGACTGAAACCTGCCAGACTTCTCTGTCCATGGAATTTTCCAAGCAAGAATACTGGAGTGGGTTGCAATTTCCTTCTCAGGGGATCTTCCCCACCTAGGGATTGAACCTTAGTCTCTTGGGTCTTCTGGCAAGAATTGGCAGGCAGATTCTTTACCACTGCACTACCTGGGAAGCCCTGAGTTGGTGTAAAGTTGTGTTTTCTTCTGCATTTTACTGGAATATTAAGAATTGGTGGCAGGTGCCTTAAGGGGACAGAGCAAAGTAGGCCAGTGGAGGGAAAGAACTAGCTTCCTTTCATCCACTCTTCTCTCCCAATCCCTCAAGCAACACCCTCAGGCAGCGTAGCTTTCTATTCCCTTTTGAATAAAGTCCTCTGATCAGTGTTACTCCAATAACTAAATGCTCAGTCCAGTACTTTAATCATGATTTCATACTTTATTGAAAGGAAAGCTTCTCCCTTCCTCTCAATCTGTGCTATGTCCATCCAAGACTTCTACAGTGGGGGGAGGAGACATGACCCACCTTTCTATTTCCCACCCTTGAACTTTCTTCCTCCCCACTGTAAACCCTCCAGGTTTAATCAGTTTTGGAGCTGGGGGATAGTGAAAAGAAAGTTTCTACTGTTTGGAAGAGATCACCTGGCACCACTGTCCGCAGTGCATGGCAGATTCCCAACACTGATTCTTTTTCTCATGGGTAGTTTTCTTCTGGGTTTCTCAACTATTTTCTCACTGCTGTGTGCTTAATCTCTCTGTCATGTCTGACTCTTTATGATCCCATGGACTGTAGCCTGCCAGGCTCCTCTGTCCATAGAGATTTTCCAGGCAAGAAGACTGGAGTAGGTTGCCATGCCCTCCTCCAGGAGATCTTCCCAACCTAGGGATTGAACCCAGGTCTCCCACATTGCAGGCAGATTCTTTACTATCTGAGCCACCAGACAGAAGCCCATGAACACTGGAGTGAGTAGCCTAACCCTTCTTCAGGAGATTTTCCCAACCCAGGAGTCAAGATGGGGTTTCCTACATTGCAGGTGGATTCTTTACCAGCTGAGCTATGAGGCAAGTCCTGGGAACATGAAATAATTCTTAAGAGACTGGCAATCTGGCTGACTGCTAAAGTATCAACAGGCAGATTCTTTACTATCTGAGCCACCAGACAGAAGCCCATGAACACTGGAGTGAGTAGCCTAACCCTTCTTCAGGAGATTTTCCCAACCCAGGAGTCAAGATGGGGTTTCCTACATTGCAGGTGGATTCTTTACCAGCTGAGCTATGAGGCAAGTCCTGGGAACATGAAATAATTCTTAAGAGACTGGCAATCTGGCTGACTGCTAAAGTATCAACCTTTCGCCCTGAATATCTAGCAGTCACACACACAAAGTCAATTGCCTTGTCAGTGGCTCTACTGGACAAAATCCACTTAAGCTGCCTCTGGGCCAACTCTCCCAAAGGGTCTCCATCAAGTCCAAAGTAAGCTCTCACGTTATCTTCCTGTAAAGCCTCACAAATGGCAGTTACTCAGTGCAACCCACATTCCTCTTCTCTACCACCCTAAGCTTCTAGAATCTAAGAAATTTATAACTTTGGGGAAAAAACTCTACTCAGAAAGGATATATTTTCAGTTATGGAGATACTTTTTCACAAAATCATCTCCCTCTTTTTCCTCTTCCTGTACACTTGGTATTTGAAACCATAAAGAATATGGCATGTAATTCTGACTTTCCAGAACTTGTAACAACCTACAAGTTAGCAAAAGCCTTCACCCAATGGATTCAGAGAATGTTATTAATAATAACATTATAATAATAAAAGTTGTCAATCAACCCCAGGTACTGTTCTACCCTCTTCTTCAGTGTAAAGGTTTTATCATTGCCTCAAAGATATCTTCCCTCTCCAACTACCGAGCACAGAGCTTTGGTTCAGCAAAATTCATTCTTAGTCATCTCTAGGATCCTGCTCTAAATCTGTCTGTCTCCCTACCCTGGTAAAATTAAACTGTCCAATCTAGAAACTTTAAACCAGATTCCATTTTTTCTATCTTAAAGCTTATGCCAGTTGACCTAAAAAGGCCCCCCTTTTTCTTATTTCCTTTTCTCCAGGGTAGCACCAACACATAAGGAAAAAAAGAAAAAATCAAGTCTATTTAGAAGCCAGATGGCCTTAAGGGCACGCTTGATGCAAAAGCCCTTCAGTAACCTCAGAAACCCTGCTTTTCAGATCATAGAGCCAAGTCCATTTTGTTGAAGAAATGTGTTCTTTTAGCTTTTCTTTTTTAACCTTTCTTATAATGTTGATTTCCATTTTCATTTAACATCATCATTGCAAAGGCAGATGGAAATATTCTGATTTTTCTTCTAGAGATAGTATTCAAGTTTCTTATCAGCAAAAATAAGCAGAGAAGTTGTTTTTATAAATACACATAGGTCTTGTGATTAAGGAAAGAAGAACTTTTTTCCAGTATTTAATAATATGTTAAACTTAATCATTGTGATAACAATGTATGTCATACAGTGTATGTCTGTTGACCACTTAAAGATCTATAGATTTACATAATGTCATCTCTGAAAGACAAATAACATATGGTGGAATTTACTAACCATATGGTTTTATGGAAAGGAATTCATTGTTTTGCAGTGGAATTTTAACAGATGATAAATGAGATTTGAAGCAATACTGAATTTCTTTAAAATGCCTTCTAGATAAGGAATGAAGAAATAGCAATGAGGAGATTCAAAAATTAAAATTCAACTTATATTTTAAAAATAACTACTTGTTGG
>SJYC01014207.1:0-56659 GCA_006408675.1 Madoqua kirkii
TGATTATAAATCAAAATACTTAAGAAACTCAAACTATATTTTAGTGAAATTAATTAAAGACTGCTATAAAACAGAAATACTTCCAATTTGCAAATATACATTTATGATTGATGAAAAGTATGACAGTAATAAATCTTATAGTGTGTTCTACTTAGAGGATATTAGCCAAAATTGCTTTTAGCTAATGTAAATAGCATGAGCTTTTTTTAAAGACAGAGAGATAAAAGTTCGAGTTCTAAGTTTACCACTTTCTAAATGGAACTTTGAGCAATTTACTTGGCTTGTCTGAGACTAGTTCCTTCACCAATAAAATGGAATAATAATAATACTTTACCATTTGTAAAAATTAAATGACTTTTCTCACATCTAATGAAGGTAAACTAAGAAATTCGGACCAACCTCCCCAAACAAACAACTAGAAAATAGTTTGTTGTGGTTTTTTTAAGTATTCTGCTTGAATGTTCTGGAGAACCAATAAAACAATGAAGAATTAAAGGGACAACATGTCAGAAAAGAAACGTTTAATGTTTACAAAAGTAAGTTCACATTGCGGACTCTTTCTCCACCAGTATCTGCTGGTTCTGGAAGAAGATACTGAGGAGCCTAAAAGTAAGCAAAACTTTCAACTGACTCATGAGAAAACAGTTGGAGTTAAGGGTGTTTTCAATAGAGGCTCCTCAGGAACAATGGTGTCAGAAATAGACCAGTCATCACAGGGACTAAAGCCTAGCTTCAAGTCATCTTAATAACGTAAGAAGGGCGAGTAAAGGAGCACACACAGGTGGAAACAAGAGAAGTCAGGTCACAGTTCCAGAGATTTAAACTCAAAACAGTTCAGTGGCACTAGTGGTAAAGAATCTGCTAGCCAATGCAGGGCACATAAGAGATGCGAGTTCAATCCCTGGACCAGAAAGATCCCATGGAAAAGGAAATGTAACCCACTCAGTTTTCTTGCCTGGAGAATCCCATGGACAGAGGAGCCTGGCAGGCTACAGTCCATGGGGTCACAGAGTTGGACATGACTGAAGTGACTTAGCACACAGGCATATCAATAATTACATTGAGTAAAAATGAAACAAATGCTCCAGTTGAACTTCAAAAGATGATACAGTGGCATATGATATCTGTGTTTTTTGCTTACTATGAGCCAAGCCTAAAATATACAGAAATGTAAAGTCTTGAAAAATATATACCATGCAAATACTAATTGCGATGACTTTAAAGTAGGTCAACAAATTCTTTGATACTTCTCCCTTCAAAGACAGAGCCTAATTCCTCTCTTCTTGAGAGTGGGTTGCACTTAGTGACTCACTCTTTTTTTAAATTTATTTATTTTTAATGGAAGGATAATTGCTTTACCATATTGTGTTGGTTTCTGCCATACATCAGCATGGATCACTTCTAACACACAGAATGTGGCAGAAGTGTGAGGCTTCTGAAAGTTGGTCATTATTTATATTCCGTGGCTTCCTCCTTGACCTCTCTGTCAGATTGCTTTCTCCGTAGGAAGCTATCTTCCTCATCATGAGGACACTCAGGCAGCATCATGGAGAGGTCCATGTAATGAGGAACCTAGGCTTCTTATCAACAGCCCATAAGAAACTGAGGCCCTCGGCCAAGAACCATGTGAGTGAGCCGTCTTGGAAGTAGAGTATCCAGTTCCATTCAAACTTCTCATGAAGTTACAACCCCACTAGACATTTTGACTGCAATCTCCTGAGAGACTAGGCTGCTCCTATATTCCTAAATCCTTTAAACTATTAGAAACAATAAATTTTGTTGTTCTAAACTACTGAGTTTTGGGAATACTGACCAGTGGTAGAGTTACATTAATATGTGAAATATATATATACACATATACTAAAGCAAAAAAGAGAAGAAAATAGTTTAATTTGATAGATGTAATAATTATTAATTTGTCACCTAATGTATAGTCTAAAAACATTTAAAGTAAAAACTGATGAAATTATAAGAAGTAATAGGCAAATTCAAATAATAGCAAGTTCATAATAGTACATTCATGCTGGAAGATTTTAAAAATACTTCTCTGAAACTGGTAGAACAAGAAGACCAAATACATGATATGATACAGAATATTTGAGCAACCCAGTTAAAATGTATGTAATTAAATACCTGACAGCTACAAACAACACATTCCTTTCAAATATATGTGGAAATTTTTCAAAATTGCTGGACCATAAAGCAACTCAACAAATTTCAAAGGAATGACTTCAGATAGAATTTATTAGATGACCACATATCGATGTATAATAAAAAGATAGCTAGGAAATTCCCACATGTTTGGAAAATACAAAATATAATTCTAAATAACCTCTGAGTCAAAGAAGGAACTACAATGAAAATTAGAAAATATTTTGAACTTAATGAAAATATATGTGGAGAGAAATATGTAGCCTTAAATACATATGCTAGAAAAGAATAAAGACTGAGAATTGGTGATCTAAGAATCCATCTCAAGAAGTTAGTTAAAGAATAGCAACTTAAATCCCTCACAAATAGAAGTTTCATGAAGAAAGGAGCAGAAATTGATTGTATAGAACATTAACATAATAGGATCAACAATGCAAAAATTAATTCTTTGAAAAGACTAATGCTCATATGCGTGCCAGCTCAATCATGTCTGACTCTTTAGGACCCCATGGGCTGTAGCCTGTCAGGCTCCTCTTTCCATGAAATTTTCCAGGCCAGGATACTGGAGTGGGTTGCCATTTCCTACTCCAGGGATCTTCCCAACCCAGGGATGGAACCTGTGTCTCTGTGTCTCCTGCTTTGGCAGACAGATTCTTTACCACTGGCGCCACCCAGGATGCCCAAAAAGACTTATAACATTAATAAACTCTGGGCAAAACTTATCAAAAGCAAATAAGTTACAAATCAGTAATAGAACTGTAGAGGATGATATCACTACATATCCTGTACACATTTAAAGTATAATAAGAGGGATTATGTATAATATCACAGATTGGAACTTTGTAATCTCTCCATTATGATGTTATCCTCTTTCTTATTCTTCAGTTTTGTGTTAACATTTTTTACTTTTAAAATAGTTATCCAAACTTTCCCACAAATTACTGGTTCTATTTTCTTCGATTTCAAGTTTTTTTTATATATATTTTATTTTCTATTTATTTTTTTATTTAATACTTCATTCTGTTTTACAGTACTGTATTGGTTTTGCCATACATTGACATGAATCAGCCACAGGTGTACACTATCTCCCAATGCCGAAGCCCCCTCCCATCTTTGGAAAATGTTATGTTGTTGAATGTTTTATACTGTTAATCTCTTATTTTGTCAGCAGATGATGAAATGGTTAGATCGTATCACTGACTCAATGGACATGAATTTGAACAAACTATGGAAGATCGTGGAGGACAGAGGAGCCTGGCATGTGATAGTCCATGGGGTCACAAAGAGTCGGACGCGACTTAGCAAATGAGCAACAACAACAAATCTTATTTAATAGAAGTAATAACTTATTTCCTTTCATTGAGGAGAAAAAGGTCACTTGATTTTTTTAATTACTATATTTTTTTATTGAAGGATGATTGCTTTACATTTTTCTTTGATGTAAACCAATTTTAGGATTTTTCACATGCTGTTAGTTTCTATTCCTTTCTACTACAGAATATATTTTCAGTTCCCAGATTCTCAGACTATCTTGTTGTTGTTGGCTTTTTTTCTTTTTTGAGGGGGTGGAATTTGGTCATCTTTGAGACTTTCATATTTTAAAGTCATCCAGAGTATCAAGCATAGATGAAGGAATCTTGTTGGGACCAAGCCAAGGAAAAGCTTTATATATTAAAAAAAAAAAAAACTTTCCCACCCTCCCTGCTTCCCTATATACATACACAGTTTGGTGTTTCTATTTCTCTCTACCCACAACTGGAGCTGAAAGACAGCTTGGAAAGTCAAAAAAGCAATGGATGAGAGAACGAATTGACTTTGAAATTAATAATACCCAGCTTCACCGTTTACTGTGTGAATAACTGGGCAAATTAACCTACTCAAGCCTCAGTTTTCAAACCAGTAAAATTGAGATGATTAACAATAGGCACCTCATAGTTTTGTTGTAATGAGTAAATAAAATTATATGTGAAAGTATTTACAACAATACCTGGCCCATCTTGAGTGCTCAGTAAATAGAAACTAATAATAATAATGAGCCCAGCTCCCCATTCCAGTCTGATTGTAGACAGGGCCAAAGCCCAAATAAGACTAGCCAGAAGGCTGGCACCCAGGCCCATAGACCATAGCTAAGATCTTATCATCCACCTGGAAGTACTACGCCAAAATTTATGGTAAAAAATTTAAAAAAAAAATTAGTCCCTTAACTTTGCATGTAAAAATGATGATACTGATATCTCAAAAGAAACATTTAAGTCAATAATCAACTGAAAATACCTCTCCCTCCTTTAGCAGTCTTCATGACAGTAAAACAGCTAACAACACATTTCATGGTTATGCATTTAAGTCCGAGTAGCTTCTTTACATGCATGTTGAGCTTCACACTCATTAGATTTCTTACAGTTCTATTCCAAAGATTTACAGCCATCTTGGCTTCCCAGCTGGCACTTGTAGTAAAGAGCCCACCTGCCAGTCCAGGAGATGCAGGAAATGCAGTTTTGATCCCTAGGTCAAGGAGATTTCTTGGAGGAGAACATGGCAACCCACTCCAGCACTCTTGCCTGAAGAATCCCATGGACAGAGAAGCCTGGTGGGCTATAAGCCACAGGATCACAAGGAGTCAAACGTGACTCAATTCACATACGTGCACACACAGAGTGACTTGGCATTTTCCGTGGAAAACATCCATTTTACCTTTTATTTTCAGATTTTAAAAGTTAAGCCTTCAGATCAAGAGGTAAGGATAGAGGGAGCTAGCTGAAACTGCTGATTATTCAGGACAAGGGGTATGTGTGTGTATGTGTGTGTGTGTGTGTGTGTGTGTGTGTGTATGGAGCTGACAACACTCTTGCAAAAGTAGGAGAGTGTGGGTGATTAGCCAAATACTTCAGTGGCAGGGAGAAGGCTGGTTGCTTCTCTTCTTCGTAAGTGGTCATTAACTTTGGAGATTGCTAACGGCCAATGTTTGTGATGCAGTTGCCAATCCCATCACCTTGTGGCTCCACCATCCAGATGCACTGGCCAGTCTCTGGTTTTCTTTATCCATTATCTCATGATCATTAGTATTGCTTTCTCTTCTTCCCAATTATAGCCTCCTCTTCTCTGAAAAATGAACATGTCCAGGAGTCGGTGTCTGTTGTGTTAAGTGGAAGGGCCACTGAAGAGTCATCATTTAGATGTCTGAAAAGATTTGTTATTCACTTAGTAACTTACCAAATATTTGTTTCCTGCCCGATTCCAGTCATGACTATAGCCCTGAAGCCACAGAAACAAAATAGATAGACGGTGACCTCAAATGGATCATAGTCTAACAGGGAAATCAGCAAGGATGCAGATGGCTAAAAGACAGTGCGACCTGTGTGACAGTGGCAAAAACAGGGAACGATGGGAGTGTGCAGAAGAGCAGAGTTTAGACGGATGTGTGGGATGTAACCAGATGAAACAGTAAAGAAATGATGATGTAGAAACAGGTACAAACTACAGGGAAGGCAATGGCACCCCACTCCAGTACTCTTGCCTGGAGACTCCCATGGATGGAGGAGCCCAGTGGGCTGCAGTCCATGGGGTCACTAAGAGTCGAACACAACAGAGCGACTTCACTCTCACTTTTCACTTTCATGCATTGGAGAAGGAAATGGCAACCCACTCCAGTGTTCTTGCCTGGAGAATCCCAGGGACGGCAGAGCCTGGTGGGCTGCCGTCTCTGGGGTCACACAGAGTCAGACATGACTGAAGTGACTTAGCAGCAGCAGCAGCAGGTACAAAGTAAGACAAAGCTGGCATTTGCTGGGACCTGCAAAGACTTTTATGTAGCTACAGTGTGAGATGTGATAAGAGATTTTTACCTTCCAAATGCCTCAAAATTTTCCATCTCAAATACCAAGTTCTAATTTAGGGCCTTCCCAGATGGAACTACAGGTAAAGAATCTGTCTGCTAGTGCAGGAGATGCAAGAGACCGAGTCGGATCCCTGGAAGGGGAAGATTGCACCCAGTTAGTGACAATCCACTCCAGTGTTCTTACCTGGAAAATTCCATGGACAGAGGAGCCTGCTGAGCTTTCAAATTGTGGTGCTGGATCAACAGATGTGAGAGTTGGACCATAAAGAAAGCTGACTGCTGAAGAATTGATGCTTCAAACTGTGATGCTGGAGAAAACTCTGGAGAGTCCCTTGGATAGCAAGGAGATCAAACCAGTCAATCCTAAAGGAAAACAACCCTGAATATTCACTGAAAGACCTGAATCTGAAGCTGAAGCTCCAATACTTTGGCCACCTGATATAAAGAGCCAACTGACTAGATATGACCCTAATGCTGAGAAAGATTGAGGGCAGGAGAAGGGGGTAACAGAGGATGAGATGATTGGATGGCATCACCTACTCAAGGGACCTGGGTCTGAGCAAACTCCAGGAGATAGTGAAAAACTGAGCACACACACGCACACACTTTCAATATTTATTAAGTGCCCACTATGTGCCAGACACTATTCAAATTATGAGAAAGAGGAACAAGCAAGATAGAGCAAAATTCCTGCCTTACAAAGCTTATATTATTATATGCTCAAATGCTCAGTCATGTCCAGCTCTTTGCAACCCCGTGAACTGTAGTCTGCCAGGCTTCTCTGTCCATAGGATTTTTCCATGCAAGAAGACTAGAGTGGGTTGCCATTTCCTTCTCCAGAGGGTCTTCCCCACACAGGTATCAAACCTAGGTCTTCAGCATTGCAGGTGAATTTTTTTATCAACTGAGCCACCAGGGAAGCCTTCATTATAATGAGAAATGCTAAATAAAATTTATTTTAACACATTCAGGGGATAACAGTTCACAATAGTAAAATACACTGAATTTAGGAAATAGTGTTTAAAGTGAAAAATAATAAAGAAAATAGAATCGATCCTATCTTCTTTACTTAAGTTATTCTTTTAATAAAATAAAATGAAAAATCTAACAATAGATGACTTTTTCTCAATTAGGTACTGGTAGTTCTCTGTTACCTTTCTTTCATTGAAACATTTTTCGAGTTTCTACATTAGTTCTATGAAACATGGCAGCCTCTTTTTTTCTACAATGATCTTTATGTTTTCATCTTACTCTGCCTTCCCCTTTGCTGTATTTCCTTGGACCTTTTCCATTGACTGTTCACTGGTGGCTCTTAATACCAAAAGGGACAATTAAGCCAAAGAGATGTAAACCAATACCTAAACTTAGTGAGATGAGCCCACTCTTTCTCTGATACTGCATAATGATGTGTGGCTATACCTATTCTAGAGGTGGAATTTTTAAATAAATAATTTTTTAATTTTTTAATTTTTTAAATTTTTAAATTTAAAGGAAAACTCATAAGAGCTTTCCTAGTGCCTCACAATCCAGATCCTTCCAACATGGCAGGGTTATCAAGGACCTAACAGACTGACAGAATGGATAGTCCTCCTAATGAGGCCAGTTGCTTCCAGATACTTATATAATCACCAGCCATATCTGTAACAGATGAGAAATCCAGATAAGCACTGTCCATCCTAAATACTGAAAATACTCTTTTAAAAAATTCACCATTCCCCATATCTCAATTTCATGTCTCATCTTGTTCTTCCTTGGTTGAAACACATTTATTTTTCTTATTTTCTATGTTAATCTTTGTTATAATTAATAGCTGGTATATTTCAGTGGCATATGTGGAAGCATTATGAATTCTTGGTATTCTTTTTTTTTAGAAGAGATATCCAGGAGTATGTTCACAGTTTCCACATTCTGGGAAAGTTGACTGTGTTGTCATCAGCATCAGATTTCAATTAGTCTTCTAAAGCACATGGCATGTGCTAGATTCTATCACTACAAAGACAAATGAGAAAAAACCTTTGATCTCCATGAGTTCACAGTCTACTGGAAGAGACAGACAAGTAAACACACAGTTGTTGTTTTGTTTCTTTAATGGGATGAGTTCTGCAATGGAGTTATATATAGAGCACAATGAATGCAAAAAGGAAAGAATGCCTTGATGCAGGAAAGGAAAGAATTTACAAAGAATGCCCCATAGAAGAGCTACTTCAGCTGAATGTTGAAAACTAAGTGAAAATTCAACAAGAGATTTTTAGCTAAATCATCTGTGAAGATTCTAGAACCTTCCCCAAATCGGGGCTATCAACTTAAAAATGTTCATGTGTCCCAGTTATGTCCAGGAGTAGTGTGTGACCCCATGCCCACATTCCAGATAGTTCTTGCTCCACTTGAACCCCATTCCTCATGCTATATTTGTAATGAAGAATGACGGAATGAATACCTCATCTATAACTCAGTGCAAGAGGGTCAGTTTTCACTGGCCTTCCTTGGCCAAATGCCCACTGATATCATAGTAAAGTCAAAGAGCATTTGGCTTCAGGATGCAATGCTCTATGAAGGCCAGTAGTGAATAGCTTTGATTTTATGTCACAGTGAAACCTGGTAGAATACAAGCTTTATTGGTTTTAGAAAATTGACTCAAGAAGAAATTCAGAAGACTCACCAAATTCTACAGCCTTTACAAACTTTTCACTTGCTGCTCACACAGAAGAACCAGATCTTAAGTGAAATGAGAAAATATAGTGAGCCATTTCTACTTGCCCAATTTCTATTAAAAAATAAAGTGTCATTTCAGTGATTTAATTTCTTGGTGCAAAACCTAACTCAATCCTGAATCTGTAAATGCTTCCACACCCACTGTTACTAAATCCATCATTAGTGAAGTCACTCAGTCATGTCCGACTCTTTGCGACCCCATGGACTATAGCCCAGGCTCTTCCCTCCATGGGATTTTCCAGGCAAGAATACTGGAGTGAGTTGCCATTTCCTTCTCCAGGAGATCTTCTCGATCCAGGGTTTGAACCCAGGTCTCCCACATTGTAGGCAGACACTTTACCATCTGAGCCACCAGGGAAGTCCATGAATCCATCATTAAGAGTCGCTTACTTTTTGGTAGGGCTTCCCAGGTGGCGATATAGGTAAAGAACCCACCTGCCAATACAGGAGACATAAGAGGCA
This sequence comes from Madoqua kirkii, assembly GCA_006408675.1. Classification (NCBI taxonomy): domain Eukaryota; kingdom Metazoa; phylum Chordata; class Mammalia; order Artiodactyla; family Bovidae; genus Madoqua; species Madoqua kirkii. The sequence continues at coordinate 9,161 of SJYC01014207.1, forward strand.
TGGATAAGATCCTTGGGTCAGATCCCCTGGAGGAGGGCATGGAAACCCACTCCAGTACTCTTTCCTGGAGAATCCTCTGGACAGAGGAGCCTGGCAGGCTACAGTCCACAGGGTCTCACGGAGCACACACGCACATCCTTTGGTAATTGAAATTGCATGTTAGAGAGGGTAAACTAAAACCACCCCGTGACCCGGCTGCTACCTTGTTCTGAAGTTCTACATCTGAAAGTGGCTACTTAAAGAATATCGTGATGACTGTTAGTGGAACAGTGTCCACGTACTGAGCCAGAGTTATTTTAGAAACAGCACAATGGTAAGTGAATCACATGTTTATCTTTTAGAAAAATATGGGTTCTATGTTTTCCATTTATTTTTAAAAAAAGAATAAGGAAAAGAAAATTTGTTGCCAAGGAATGCCTTGTGAGAATTGTGATACCATTTGACAAGCAGCTTGAGAAAAAAAGTGAATACTGCAGGTGGCACTGAGAAGGTCACTATGAAAATCATCTATGGTCAATTCTAGGTGATTATCTGGCTTTAGGTCCTGGCTCCTGGCATTTACTCACTCTCTCTTTCCAAATTTCTGATGGAGGATCATTTTATTGTTTATTAGTGTCTCTCTATGAAAGCTGCCAGGAAAAAAGAAGATGAAACTTATTCTGTTTAACGTATTTGGATTTTTTTAATTCCTGCAAGATTTTTGAGGGAAAGAACTCTAGAATAACTGTAAAGTGAGATTTGAAGACCTCTGGGGCATCTAAAAATATATCCTGCTTTTATTCCATAGCAATCATAAGTACACTGATTTGATTGCCTTTATTATAAGCACCTTTCTTGGAGCCTCTGAAATTAAGGTTTTCCTATGTACTGAAGACTGGCTGGTGGTGCACAGTTGATCACTACTCCCACCCTTTTATCTCCCAGCCAATGTCATCTCTGTGCGGCTCTACCAACATCAAGATTTCAACTTAAGGGAGTTCACCAAGCAAACCGACAAGGCCAAGAACCAAATGCTATGCTATAAATTTTTTTCCAGTGTGATCAGCTGGATGTTTCACTTGTGTTTGGCTTCTTTGAGAGCCTTTATTATCTGAATTCTTGAGTGGCTTTCTCCTCCCAGTGAGAAGCAGTGTATGGCTTTGCTTCTCCACATCTCCACTGGTGATGGCAAAGTGCATCCACCAACCATTCTGTGTGCAGCACTCTCTCTGCTTTTTAGAAATCAGAGATTCAGATACTCTTCTTGATCCCATCTTCAGAGTTTGTTGGCATCTCCAGGGGAGAGCACACTGCTTTAGGAAATGTCAGTACCTTCCCCATATCAGGACAGGATGGGATCTCTGTGTTGAATCCAATACGAAAGTGTCTCTTGGAAGGGAGATGCTGCTACTCTGGATGGACTGGAAACTTGAATGTGCAAAGCTGTGACTGCAGCTGCCACGCTGCTAGACTGGCACTGCCTCCTTCTTGCATCGCTGTGAACTGTGACCAAATTCAGTTAAAGTAGTCTTAGGTGAGTAGACTTACGAGAGTCTTAGGTGTTTATTTTGTTTAAAAAAGAAAACATTTTCACAACTTTACTTGAAGCAAAATTTCTTTTCTTAATATAAAGTTATTTATTTTAATTGGAGGCTAATTACTTTACAATATTGTATTGGTTTTGCCATACATTCAGCTTGGATGCTCAACCATATGAAATGGTTCCGAATCTTCCAATTTGATATCACATAAACTCAGGGCAGCATTTTACATGTTTTTATTTCAAATCCAGATCATTAGCAGAGCAAAGGGGGAAAATGAGATATCTCTCAGTATATTTCATCATATATTGCGGAGGCCAGGGTAAGTTTTCATAGATGCTATGGACTGAACTATATCCTCGCAAAATTTATATGTTGAAGCCCTAACTCCCCATTGTGACCATATTTGGAGATAGAATCTTTTTTTAAACTTTTTATTTTATACTGGGCTATAGTCAATTAACAATATTGTGATAGTTTCAGGGGAACAGTGAAAGGACTTAGTCACAGATATACATGGATCATTCTCCCCCAACCTCTCTCCCATCCACGCTGCCACAGAGCAAGAGTTCGCCTGCACTACACTTCATTTTAAACATAACAGCATATATGTGTCTCTCCCAAACTCCCTAACTGTTCCTTCCTCCCAGCAGCCGTAAGTTCATTCTTTTATCTGTGAGTCTCTTCCTGTTTTGTAAGTAAATTCATTTGTATCATTTCTTTGTAGATTCCACATAAAAGAAGGATGAGGGGAAAGGAGAGAGTGGGACAAATTGAAAGCATAACATTGAAACATATATTACCACATGTGAAATTAGATAGCCAGTGGAAATTTGCTGTATGACATAGGAGCTCAAGTCTGGTGCTCTATGGCAACCTATAGAGGTGGGATGGGGTGGAAGGTGGGAGGGAAGGGAACATATGCATATCTATGGCTGATTCATGTTGATGTGTGGCAGAATCCAACCAACACAATGTTTTAAAGCAGTTATCCTCCAATTAAAAGTAATTTTTTAAAAAAGGATGGCATTCAATATTTTTCCTTCTCTGTCTGACTTATTTCACTCAGTATGATACTCTAGGTCATCCATGTTGCCACAAATGGCATTATTTCGTCCTTTTTAATGGCTAATACTAATATTCCATTTTATATATCTTTATCCATGTATCTTCTTTATCTATTCCTCTGTTGATGGACGTTTAATTGCTTCCAAGTCTTGGCTATTATAAACAGTGTTGCAATGAACACCGGGGTGCATGTATTCTTTTGGGTGATGTTTTTCTCTGGAAATATGTCCAGGAGTGGGATTGCAAGGTCATGTGGTTGCTTTTAGTTTTTTAAGGAAACTCCATACTGCTCTTCATAGTGGTTGCACCAATTTACATTCCCACCAACGGTGTAGGATGATTCCTTTCTTGAAGATAGGGCCTTTAAGGAGGGAATTAAGATTAAATGAGATCATAAGACTGGGGCCCTAATCCAATATGACCAATGCCCTATAAGAAGAGAAACACCAGGGATACACACAGAGGAAAGGCTGGTATGTGTGTGTGTGTATGAATGTGTGTGCTCAGTCATGTCTAGCTCTTTGTGACCCCATGGAATATAGCCCACCAGGCTCCTCTCCATGAATTTTCTAGGCAAGAATACTGGAGTGGGTTGCCATTTCCTACTCTAAAAGGCCAGGGGAAGACACAGCAAAAAGTAGCTGTCTACAAAGTAGAGAGGCCTTCGAAGATACTAAACTTGCTGACACCTTGATCCTAGACTTTCAGCCTCTAGACCTGTGAGAAAATAAATGTCATTTAAGCCAGGAAGCCTGTGAGGTTTTGTTATGGTGGCTCTAATAGACTAGCACAGTAGTCAAAATGTCTTCAAAGAGAAAGGTGAGAAAGTCGAACCTTCAAGAGTTTGACCAAATTTATCTTTTATGGATTCTGTAGATTTAATTTGGTTGCTTTGGAAAAACATCACTTGGTCCTTTTGTTAAGATAATATCAGAGCAACAAGAAAACACAGTTTTGTGTTCCCAACAAATTCAAATCTAAATCATCTGAAGTGGGACAATTTTTTATGCATTCATCATTGTGCCAGGAACATGGTAGAATCCTGGCCATGATGTTTTCAACTAGAAACATCTGAAAAAAGAAATCTACCAGTTTCCTAACTGTGGTTGTATTATGTTGACTGCTCCATGGGCTATAGCTTTCTCTTTCCTATCTGTTTTTCTCAAGTTTTATTCAGCATGCTAGTATTTCTTCCATAATGAAAAACTAAAACATAATTGACTTGAAAACATTACATCTGTCTGTGTAATTATATGGTATTTTAAGCCAGTTACCTTATTTGTCACATTCTGTGTATTTTATATAATTATTTTACAGCTATAGGCAGAGACTATATATTGTGATGTCATCCACAATTTATCTAGGGTGTCAGGAATGTTTAATTGGAAAAGGATTGTAAGATAGAAAGAAATGATTGTGAAAGCAATGGCAAGAGAAAGGACATTGGGAAAAGAGAAATTTTGAACAGGACAAAAGTTCGGTTTTTCATGCCACTAATGTGGTGAGTGTACATATATTAATTAAAATAAGGCTAGAAAGACTAAACAGATAACTGAAAATCATAAGTGCTACGTTAAGGAGGTTGGACTTGATTTGGCAGCAGTGGGAGGCCATGAATGGTAGCATGAGACTACAGCAGAGAGACTAAAAAGCTTAGGAGACAGGTTACTAAGCTATAAAATAGTTCTCGAGAGAAATATTATAGGTCCTGAGGAAAATGGCAAAGGGATAGAGAAAAATGGCATCGCCTAAGTGGAGCGGGCAGGACTTATGGGTAGACTGCACACGATGGAGAAAGGAAAGTACAAAGCTGTGACTGTTACAAAGTTCTCAGTTTGGAGGACGGTGAGAATGGTAGCTCTATAATTCAGTGATGTTGTTGTTGAGCTGCTAAGTCATGTCTGACTCTTTGCCACTCCAGGGACTGCAGCACACCAGATTCCTCTGCCCTCCAGTATCTCCCAGAGTTTGCTCAAATTCATGTCCATTGAGTCAGTGATGCTCTGATCATCTCATCCTCTGCCGCCCTCTTCTGTTTTGGCCTTAAATCTTTCCCAGCATCAGGGTCTTTTCCAGTGAGTCGACTCTTCACATCAAGCGGCCAAATTATTGGAGCTTCGGCATCAGTCCTTCCAGTGAATATTTAGGGTTGATTGCCTTTAGGATTGACTGGTTTGATCCCCTTGCAGTCCAAGGGACTCTCATGAACAGTATAATTCGGTGTAGAAAACTGAAAAGGAGGAACAGTGTAGATTTTGACTTTGAACAACTGATGAATTAATGTTTATCTCTCTAGAAATGTCCAAAGACTATTTGGAAACACAGAGTTAGAACTTAAGAGGGAGCTAGAACCAAGAGAATGGTTATTCTTTCTTAGAGTAAGAGGACCATCGGACAGAACCAAGGAAGGGCCTTAGGGAAGGGCCCCAAATGCGGGATTGACTGTAGAAGGAAACACACAGTCATGGAGAAAAAGAGCAGAAATAGGGCAGCTGGATGGAAGAAGGTCTGGGAGAATGTGACGATGCAGAAGGTGTTAAGGAAAGCTTATTGTACGCTTGCCATGGCACGAACATACTTGTTTCTTTCGCCTAACTGAACAAACAGGCTCCAGTCACCAGGGAAACCATTTCACTCCCAGAATCAACAATAGGATGGAGCCACGCTGTCTAGGGTAAGATGGGGTCGGCTATTCATCCCATGACCTTTCCTTCCTGCTTATTGACCTGTAACCTGGCCTCCCTCTAGCCCCCTTATCTTCAGCTTGTGGGGAGCCTACTCCAGCTAGGAGAAAACCACCTCTCTCCTCCAGGCCTCTCCTCCTGTGTCTGTTATCGCTTATCAGCTGTGATACCATCCAAGGTTATGATTCCAGACAGCAGTGGGCCTGGACATTCCCTGTCCAAGACCAAAGGTTATACAAACAGCCAATGGACAAAGAGAAATACCTCTCACATGATAATAATTAAAGGCATTAACTGCTAAAATTGAGACTTCCCTGGCCACCCAAGAACACAAATGTGTTGATGGAGCTCACTTTAAATTCATGACCGCTAACCTCAAACAGGCAACCCTATCACACAAGTCTCATTTATTCAGCTTCCTATTCTAAAATACTAGCTCACAGTTTTTCCTCTACCCTCAATCTCCTACTCCCCCAACATTCCCATCATTCTTAGAGATGATATTTACAGAGATAATAGAAGCAGTCACCGTCAGCCTTCCACCATCAAATCTATCCAATTATAACTGCATTCAGTACCCTAACTCTGCATCTCTTTAGCTACATTAAACTTAGTATCATTGCTGTGGCAAAATCCAGTCCTCCACCTGAACCCCACTCCCTCTCACCTCCTCAGTCACTGCAACTATAATTATCACCTCTGCTCCAGAGCATTTCCCTCTGCACACAAACATGTTTTGATATCTCCCCTTAACTTTTCAGAGACTCGGCTCCATCAGTGAGACTAAGAGTAGAATGTCTATCCTTTAAACATTTAGTTTCTTCCAAGAGTCTGTCTTTGACCATCCCCTTCCACCACCACCCTCACCTTTCTAATTCAAAGGTGTTTTATTTCTGCAAAGCTATATACTACTTTATTTTACTTGATTCAACACAAATGAAACTCCAATTGTGAATTTATTTATTTAGCTAATTATTCTCTCATTGGCTTATGGACATAACACACTTCCTAACCCTTAGTTAGCCTTCTATATTGTGCTACCAAGAGCTTGGGAAAGACAAATAATGTCAATTCTTTATTTGTTAACAATTTGGAGACTATTAACCAAAACCAGGTCTATTTTAAGATAAGCAAATCTTGTGAAAGAGCAAAATTACACCTGAAAAATAAGTTAGAGCAGTAGACCTTTTAAACCTAGAGATAAGTAAACAGCAGAACAATGTAACTGTAGTCTTTTTTGTTTTTAACTTAAGAGAATTATTCAGAGGACAATGACTCCTGATTATCAATTCTATTAATAATAAAGGCAAAAATAGGTTTTGATAAATGCATGAGTATTTCTTAGTTGTCTGTAATTGAAATACAATATGAGATAAGTTTTAAATAACTCTCCTTCTCTGGAGTAGATATTTTCATATCAAATGTAACTGCCTCATTTAGGAAGAATTCAAGAATGGTCATTTTTCTAAATAATTTTATTAATTTATTTTTGTCCATGCTGGGTCTTTGTTGCTATATGAGCATTATTTCATTATTTTTAATGGCTATATAATAATCCATCATGTGTGTGAGTGTGTGTGTGTATCTTTCTCAAAATACTTCTTAAAACACATTTTGTGTGTGTGTGTGTGTGTGTGTGTGTGTGTGTGTGTGTATCACATCTTTATTTACTCATCTATCAATGGATATTTAGGTCGCTTCCATGTCTCTGCCATTATAAATACAGCTTTTATGAACATTAGGATGCATGTGTCTTTTTGAATTAGCGTTTTCATCTTTTCAGGATATATGCCCAGAAGTGGGATTGTTGGATCATATGGTAGCTCTATTTTTAGCTTTTTTAAGGAAACTCCATACTGTTCTCCATAGTGGCTGTACCAATTTACATTTCCACCAATAGTGTAGATGGGTTCCTAAGGGCACTATTTTAAGGGTAGTATTATTGATATGTTTAAGTTTTCTTTGTTTTTATTTCCAATAAACAAACTACTGTGCTTATATTTGGATTCTATAAAAGATAGAGAACATCTGCCCTGAGGTATAGATTGTTATGTATTTTATTTGCATTTTATTTGTATTTAAATGTATTTTATTTTTTCTCTGGTGGATGAAAGGAGTGTCTCATTCCTATGAAGTTCACTCAACCTTATAATCTATTAAAATCCATATCTCTCAGGTCTGGGTTTGGAGTAATAGCTAGAGACCAGAGCGTGGTTCATGAAGAAAATGTAAACAGATTGTGAGAGACAGGTGAGGAGGGGGGCCCTAGGGAAACCTTTCAATTAGGAGGCTAGAGGTAGAAGATTCAGCATAGATTAAAACAGACTCAGTAGGTGAACCTATCACCTAGAAGAAGAAAGTGTTACAGAAGATGGAAAGAAGTGTTTTGAGAAAGATGCAGCAAGAAGCTTGTTTCTTCATGAAGAAATGCAGTATCTGCCTACCCCCGGCCCCAGACATTACTAGGGCTGCTCCACAAACTATTCCCATTGCAGCTGCACCTCCCAGGGGACTTCCACATGCCTAATTTTATCCTTGCCCCCAACACTCTATGTTTATATGACTTCGGATCTGATAGTAGAAAACATTATCATCACCTTTTGTGAAATTAGTTTGGCAGGCAGTCTTCTCTTGTAAGTGTTATCATAAGCCCTACTGAGTCATTGATAGGCAAAGCCTCTGGGTCTCTGCTCCCTCTTTACTTTAGCTCTTGACATTTACTTGCCAAACAGCAGCATCCATTGTAGCAGCAGCAGCCAGAAAATACACAAGTTAAAAAGAAAACAAAATGGACTTTTTTGTTCATTGAAATAAAAAGAGGCAGGTACTTGATATAAGTCAAAAATGTACCCAACATCTTTGTATTTTTGACTGTTGATTTGCAGCAAATGAACAAGGACATTTTCAAGTGCAAATTCTCTCTGGGCTGCTGTATTCTGGTCGTGTTGTTGCTTTAGACATGTTCACATCTGCAAGTTGCACCAGATATCACCAGATCTAATTCTCTGCAGGGCCCAAAGATACTCTTCTTTCTCATCTTTTATTTTGATTGTTGAGGTATTTTCACAGAATTTATCCCAGTAGTAAACTGCATTCCAATTCTTTGAGTCAGAGCAATGTTTGAACATGCACGCCAACTTCAAGGTTGTTGTTTTGTTACCAGTTTTGCCTGGAGATGGAGATTTTTAGAAATTAATTCAAAACATTTCAAAACCACATGAACATGGAACAGTGAGAACTAGTGATGATAGAAAGATGATTTCCTGCCCAAAAGATAAGGGCCGCTAGCTATTTTCACTTCACAAGAAGAAAGAAACCTAAGGGTTTAAACTAGAAGGAAGAAAATCCTGACAATGATGGATAATACGTGGTATAATTAGAAGTGGTTCCAAAACGCATAGCATCTTCTTTTTGGAAGGTATTAGAAATTGAATAGATATACACCAGTTTGGCTAAAGAGAAGCTAAGTGATTACCAAGTCCTTTCCCAAAATAAGCAGCACCTAATAATATTGAATCATTATGAACTTAAAGATCTTGGTCTTCAGCTATTCAAAATAATTCAGGGAAAAGCAGTCATCACAGTGTAGACACTACTTTTTCATGGTATTCAAATTGCACCATATTTTCAGTTGGCATTCAGTATTAGGTAGAAGTAATTCTGGACTTTATAAAAGTTAGAGTAAAACAACTGAGAAATAGTATCTAAAATACATATTGAAATTTATTTCCAATGAAATCTGAAAGCTATATGATATTGTCACCTCAATTAGACTCACAACTTTGAAGCAACACAATTTTCAGAAATAGCTATTGAGCCTATAATTCAGTACCCTGTACTAGATGTTGAATAAACAGTGATGAATGAAGTAAACTATCTGCCTTCATGAAGTTTACAGTCTTCCAAAAATAGAGACATTAAACAATAAAAAAATACATATAAATTGCAAAATTCTGACAATGAAATAAATTGGATACTGTGATAGAAAATAATAGAGAAAATTTACAGTAATCAGAAACAGACTTCTGTTTCATTTGGGGTTGTAAAAAAGAAGCCAAAATTTTATTTTAGGGTAATATATTAAAGGAACTATATGAAATTGCTGTTATTTGACCATATTTAAGCAACAAAAATGAGTATATCATATAATTACATCTAATGAAAAGAAACTGTGCCTTCAAAACTGAACTAGTCAGTTTGGGCAAATAAGTAAAAACAGTAGAACCCATTTTCTAGACATGTACATGCAGGCAAACAAATCTGATATCGAAAGTCTTTCCTTACTAAAAACCCGAAAAATGCAAAAGCTGGAACAAAAAGAAAAAGTGCGAGACAGGGCAGATTTTTATTTCAGTATCTAAGATGAGAAAGCTGAAACAAAGAGACATTAAGTGACTTACAAAAATCATACAGTGACTGGATGAGGTAGCAAGTTTTTAAAACCAGATCTAATTGCTGCTTATCTATTATATTTTTCACGACATATTTAATGGAATCTACTTTATATTAGAATTTGTTCATTATTTTACCTTGCCTCTGTATTTTTACATTTTATCAAAAGATAGACTTGCCCAGTTGTGGCTGAGACTGCTATGTGTTAATCAAATTCCAGATTTCCTTTAGCTCAAGGACACACCACTAGACTGCATTTTCTGACCTCCCTTGCAATTACATATGCCCATTACCCCGATACAAGCCATAGATTATGGGTGGAAGCAATACTCCATTTCCAGACCAGGCTCATGAACTCTTCAAGACAATCTTCCACACAGTCTCTCCTTCCACATCTGCCAGTGAATGGAAAGGAGTTCATGGTCTTCAGGAAAGTTGAGGCCACAAGATGGAAAAAGACCAACTTCAAATGGCTAGAATGAAAAATGACCAGACCAGAACATCTCTGGATTCTTCGGGTTTAGTAATAAATTTTAATTATATTATGTCATGAGAATTTTAGTTTGTTGTGGTTGTTTCAGCAACTAATATCACTTACCCTAACTAGTACACTGACATTATTATTTTTAAGCTTTTTGATAGGTGTTCTTTGGGCATAATTGAGTTAGAAGGTATATTACTTTTCCATGGATGCTGTAATGAATTACCAGAAACTTAGCAGCTTAAAACATAAATTTATTACTTATAATTCTTCAGGTGAATATTTTTTTCTGGAGACTCTAGAAGAGAATCTGCTTTCTTACCTTTTGCTGCTTCTAAAGAATATACATGTTCCTTGGCTTGTTGCCCTCTTTCATCTTCCAAGCTACTTATGGCAGTTGAGTCTTCTCCATATTATGTTATTTGGAAATGAATTCTCCTGCCTTCCTCTTTCACATATAAAGACCCAATAATTACAGGGGGCTCACCTGGATAATCAAGAATTTGTTGTTGTTCACTTTCTAAGTCATGTCTGACTCTTTGTCAGCCCATGGACTACAGTGTGACACACTCCTCTGTCCTCCACTGTCTCCTTGAATTTGTGCAAATTCATATCCATTAAGTTGGTGATGTTATCTAACCATCCAACCCTCTGCTTCTCTCTTCTCCTTTTGCCTTTTATCTTTCCCATCATCAGGGTCTTTTCCAATGAGTTGGCTCTTCGTATCAGGTGGCCAAAGCATTAGAGCTTTAGTTTCAGCAACAGTCCTTCCAATCAGTAATCAGAGTTGATTTCCTTTAGGATTGACTGGTTTTATCTCCTTGCAGTCCAAGATCTCTCTGAAGTCTTCTCTAACATCACATTTTGAAAGTGACAATTCTTCAGCACTCAGCCTTCTTTATGATCCAACTGTCTGCACATGACAATTGGAAAAACCATAGATTTGACTCAATGGACCTTTGTCAGCAAAGTGATGTCTCTGCTTTTTAATGCACTGTCTAGGTTTCTCATAGCTTTCCTTCCAAAGAGCAAGCATCTTTTAATTTCATTGCCACAGTCACTGTCATCAGTGATTTTAAAGTTCAAGAACATAAAATCTGTCACTGCTTCCACTTTCTCCCCTTCTTTGTGCCATGAAGTAATGGGGCCAGATGCATGATCTTAGGTTTTTAATGCTGATTTTCAAACCAGCTTTTTCACTCTCCTCTTTCACCCTCATCAAGAGGCTCTTTAGTTCTTCTTCACTTGCTGCCATTAAGGCGTCGTCATCTTCATATGTGAGGCTATTGATGTTTCCCCAGATCTTGATTAAAGCTTAGGATTCATCCAGCCTGGCATTTCACATGATGTGCTCTGCATAGTGCCAGTTAATCCCAAAGGAAATCAATCCTGAATATTCATTTGAAGGACTGATGCTGAAGCTCCAATAATTTGGCCACCTAAAGCAAAGAGCTGACCTATTGTAAAAGACCCTGATTCTGGGGAAGATTGAAGGCAGGAGGAGAAGGGGATGACAGATGATGAGATGGTTGGGTGGCATCACTGACTCAGTGGACGTGAGTTTGAGCAAACTCTGGGAGATGGTGAAGGACAGGGAATCCTGGTGTGCTGCAGTTCATGGGGTCCCAGAGTCGGACACAACTGAGCAACTTCAACAGCTCTGCACAGAAGATAAATAAGCAGGGTGACAATATACAGCCTTGTCGTACTCCTCTCTCAATTTTGAAGCAGTCAGTTGTTCCATATCCGATTCTAACTGTTGCTTCTTGACCCACATACAGGTTTCTCAGGAGGCAGGTAAGGTGGTCTGGTATTCCCATCTCTTTAAGAATTTTCCAGTTTGTTGTGATCCACACAGGGCTTTAGCATAGTCAGTGAAGCAGCAGTAGATGTTTTTCTGGAATTCTATGGCTTTGTCTATGATCCAACAAATGTTGGCAATTTGATCTCTGGTTCCTCTGCCTTTTCTAAACCCAACTTGTACATATGGAAGTTCTCACTTCACATACTGCTGAAGCCTAGCTTGAAGGATTTTGAGCATAACCTCACTAACATATGAAATTAGTACATTTATACAATAGTTTGAACATTTGTTGGCATTGGCCTTCTTTGGGATTGGAATGAAAACTGACCTTTTCCAGTCTTGTGGTCACTGCTGAGTTTTCCAAATTTGCTGATATTTTTAGTGAACCACTTTAACAGCATCATCTTTTAGAATTTTAAATAGCTCAGCTGAAATTCCATCACCTCCAGTAGCTTTGTTTATAGTGATGCTTCCTAAGTTCCCCCTGACTTCATACTCCAGGATATCCAGCTCTAGGTGAGTGACCACACAATCATGGTTAACTGGATCATTAAGACCTTTTTTGTATAATCTAAAATAATCATCCTATTTTAAGGTCTGCTGATTCACAATCTTAAGTCCATTGATTTAATTCCCCTTTGCCTTGCAACCCAACATGTTCACAGTAGTGCAGGAATAAAGATATAGACACTTTGGTGGAGTGGGGTGGGGGAGGCTAGGCGGAGGCGACATTACTCTCTTTACCAGGGAAGAATATCTACAACATGGCTTATTAAGTTTGGATTTTGCCTTAAACTCTACCTGTGGATAAGCTTCTTTACCCAGATATTAATTACATTCTGATATCTCTCAGGGTAAAAATTAATATGCCTCTTAGAATTACCAAAATGACTCTTGCTGTCAAGTGTCTTTTAAAATAAGTATATTTAACAACATCACTTAGTCATTAATTAGTTTGTATGTTCTTCAGAGCCTCATATTTTTGCAAGATAGAATCTGACCACATTTGAACCACATTTGAGGACATCTCACCTAGGGGGAAAATGTCAGAAAAGTAAAGCTGTAGACATCTTTATGCAGATAAAGATTATCTAAAGGGTCTGCTTTTGCACTTTGGGTCCTTATTTAGAACTTCTAGCGCTGTGTGTGTGTTCATATACACGTATCATACACATGCATGCATCCATATATGAGACACAAACCTCCCCTCCCCCCAAAAAAAGAGGTTGGGGAGGTGGGGAAAGAAGAGACTTGAAGTTATAATGAGAAAAGGTACTGCAAAAATAACATTGTGGCTTCTGTGGGATCCCATATTTATCCTCTCAGATGCTTCCAGAGCAAACAAAGTCCATTTATAAATGAAAGGAGGATTTTGCTGTCAACCTAGAAGCTCCACCTGAGACCTAAGGAGGAAAGGCCCCACCCTCACTCTTTTAGTCTCTTACCTCATTGCCCAGAGCAAACACACCTTCTCTTAAACACACCACCTTCAATATCAGTCTTGGTCTCTGAAAATGTGATCACTGGCATCTATGCTCAGTTCTGCTGTACAGAAAAGGAAAGCATTTAGTATTTAAATCTACTCAAGGAAGATAGATTAATGTGGTCATTTTTCCAGCCTCAATAATTTTATCTGAAATGAAATTCTACATAAGTCAAATATTATATTTTCACGCACTCAAGTGTTAGAATGGAGTACAGAGGCTCTGACTATTACTCAGAATTAACCTCACTACCACAGGGGAGGTGAAAATTCAGAGTGAGTAGTTAGGAAGGAGATGTGCCCTCTCTCTCTCCTCACAACCTCTGGGTTCCAAGGGTCAAGAATACAGAGAAGCAAGAGGTTAATAAACAGGCACAGGTCAATTTGAATCTGAACTTGACCATACTTAGTGTCTGACCACAAAAAATTCCACAAGCCCTCTGGTCTTGGGGTTTTTTGTATTTTTTTTTCAGTCTTTAAAAGGGTAATAATCATTCCTACCTTCAAAAAGAACTTTTGTGATAATTTAAGAAGAATATGTTTGTGAGAGATTCTAACACAGCACCTGGCCCAAGTAGGTACTTAAGAACATTTAAGTACATTTTCAGATCAATTCAGATTAGTCATTCAGTTATGTCTGACTCTTTATGACCTCATGAATTGCAGCACCCCAGGCCTCCCTCTCACCAGTTCCAGAGTTCACTCAAACTCATGCCCATTGAGTCAGTGATGCCATCCAGCCATCTCATCCTCTCTTGTCCCCTTCTCCTCCTGCCCCCAATCCCTCCCAGCATCAGAGTCTTTTTCAACGAGTCAGCTCTTCCAATGAGGTGGCCAAAGTATTGGAGTTTCAGCTTTAGCATCATTCCTTCCAGAGAACACCCAGGACTGATCTCCTTTAGAGTGGACTGTTTGAATCTCCTTGCAGTCCAAGGGACCCTCAAGAGTCTTCTTCAACACCACAGTTCAAAAGCATCAATTCTTCGGTGCTCAGCTTTCTTCACAGTCCAATTCTCACATCCATACATGACCACTGGAAAAACCATAGCATTTTACAGCTCTTTAAAAGTCCTGGGTGCACCAGACCTTGGATCTATCCCTGCCCTTCCCTTGTTCTTCCTTTGTATTGCAGAAGGAATAAACCCCACAGGCCTTCTTGCCTGGCTTCCAAATCCGCGTGGGCAGTACTATGGAAGTTAGACAGCAAGGGGTACAGGGAGAATCCAAGGGATGCTCCCCTCCCCCAGTCCCTGCCTCTGGTGGTTACTCTGGCCGCTGCTGCATCTCCTTTATGGTCCCACCTTCTGTGATCCCATCTCTTTTACAGGTCCACCGTGGTTCCAGCTCCAGTCGGGTGATCTCAGACCTTTAGGCATGATTAAATACTACTTCTTCCTAAATTAGGGCTGGCAATGGCTAGTGCTCAGTCACTTAGTGGTGTCTGACTCTTTGCAGCCCCATGGGCTGTAGCCCAGCAGGCTCCCCTGTCCATGGGATTTCCCAGACAAGAATACTGGAGTGGGTTGCCATTTCCTTCACCTTGAGTTAACTCAGGCATTATGGCCATGTGGCTTGGTTTGGCTCTCCACTTCTTCATCACTCATGCAACTGCTCCCTGAACCAAGACTCCATATTTTAGATACTCAAAGTAATTTCTGGTTTTGCTTTGTTTGTTTGTTTTTTCTGGTAAGATCTCAACTGTTAGACTTCTTTTCCTCTTTCCTGAGCTGTGACAGTTGAGGGAACAATATAAAGGAAACCTAGCCTGCCTTGGATTTATTTGATGGCTCAGTCAGTAAAGAATCTGCTTGCAAAGCAGGAGACCTGGTTTCAGTCCCTGGGTTGGGAAGATCCCCTGGAGAAGGGAATGGCAACCCACTCCAGTATTCTTGCCTGGAGAATTCCATAGACAGAGGAACCTGGCGGGCTATAGTCCATGGAGTTGCAAAGAGTCAGACACAGCTTAGCGACTAAACCACCACAGCAAACTCTAAGGACTTACAATCCTTGTTTTGACTTACCCACTACCTGTTCCCTTTATGTGATAATTATAATCATGATCTAATCATCAACAGGGAAGAGAAGGACCAGGAATTCCCTGTCACTATCACAGTGGGTGGATTGAAGAGTGTCATCAAATGGAAGGAAGAGCTAGTCAGTTTAGATGTCTATCATCCTGGAGATCAGAGAGAAAGGCTTTCCAACAGGTAAAATAACAGATAGATGACAGGCTAGAAATGTTATGTTCAGGGAAAGTAGAAATGATTGGGAGCATCAGGTACCTGATGAAGGACATTTGAGAAGATTTTTGTTCACTTCACTCTAGCATCTGCTCAAATGACACCTCAAAGAAGCCTGCCCTGACCATCTCATCTAGACCAGTGCCATCACATTACCATTCTTTCTTTGCTTTTACTTCAGAGCACTTATGAATACTGGATTCCACATTATACATTTACTCGTTTATCATCTATTGTCTGTACTAGTAAGAAAGCCTCCGGAGGTCAAGGGCTTTGTTACATTAATCACTGAATGTCAAGAACCTAGTGCTGTACCAAGCACATAGCAAACACTCAGGAAATATATGTTCAGTGAATGAATTAATGTGAGGACACTGAATGTCTTGTGTCTGGATTGCCTTCTCTCCCACCACACACTCCCTATCTCAGCCAAGAGGATTCATTATCTACTTCTGTCTATGAACTCCAAGTTAACTACCACCAGGCCCTCTTTGTGCCCTAATGAAATAACAGGTGATAATGTTTGAGTCTCAAGCAATGGTTTTTACCACTTCTAATAGTCTCTTGAACTGCAGTGTTGGAGAAGACTCTTGAGAGTCCCTTGGACTGCAAGAAGATCCAACCAGTCCATCCTAAAGGAGACCAGTCCTGGGTGTTCATTGGAAGGACTGATGTTGAAGCTGAAACTCCAATAGTTTGGCCACCTGATGCGAAGAGTTGACTCATTGAAAAGGACCCTGATGCTGGCAAAGATTGAGGGCAGGAGAAGGGGACGACAGAGGATAAGATGGCTGGATGTCTTCATCGACTCAATGGACATGGGTTTGGGTGGACTCTGGGAGTTGATGATGGACAGGGAGGCCTGGCATGCTGCAGCTCATGGGGTCACAAAGAGTCGAACACGACTGAATGACTGAACTGAACTGAACTGAAAACTATTTACTTATCCCAATGTACCTTGTTTTGCCTCTTTTTTCTTCTTGGCTTTTACTTCCTAAATATCTCCCTGGGCCTTTTCACCTGTGCCTTGCCAATCTGTTTGTCTGGATATTTAGCTAGCCTCTGACTCAAGGTTTTAAACTGACCATGAACACATGTATATGTCTTGACTTCTTACTATTGGCCTGCTACCAACACCTCACTTAAGCCTCTGCTGCTGCTGCTGCTAAGTCGCTTCAGTTGTGTCCGACTCTGTGCAGTCCCACAGACGAGAGCCTACCAGGCGTCCCTGTCCCTGGGATTCTCCAGGCAAGAACACTGGAGTGGGTTGCCATTTCCTTCTCCCACTTAAGCCTCCCGTTTCTGGTTTTCCTTTCTTACCCATGTTCCATGTATCCCAGTGCTGGCATGCTAAAACAAAAGAAAGAAAGGGAAGATAACAGAGGGCAAAAACAGGAGACAGAGAAACACTCTGCTTTATTATTTCATTTAGGTTTACCAAGAGGACCTTGAGTTTTAGTTTGTTTGAGCTGATGATTTAATATACAAACTTGAGGAAGGTTATTTCGTCGAGCTTGACCCAGTATAACTCTGATATAAAGCAGAAAGTTTGATCCTAATGCTGAGCTGCACATTCCAATGGGAGCTTCTAATCCCAGACTGATAAATAAGTAAAATTAGCCCTGCTAATCCCCAGTTGCTATAGGCCTCACTGATATTTTTGTGCTGTTGAAATAACACTTTTAAATTCTTTTCTTAACAGTATTTTGGGCTTGGAAATGGCTTCATCAGTCTCCGTATTTTATGAAGCTAATGTGCCCATTGGTGGAATGGAAAAGGATTTGGCCTAAAAGTTAAGAAAAATGGATTCTGGCTCCAACCCTGCCACTCATTAGTTATGTGCCTTTGGACGTTTGCCCCTTCTAAGGCTTAGTGTCCCTATCACTAAATGAAAGATTTGGACTTAAATGATCTCTGAAATTATTTCAAGCTTTATAATACTGTACAATTTAGGAAATAAGCAAAGCACTGGTATGTGTAGGGTTTTTTGCCAAAAGTGAAAGTCGCTCAGTCATGTCCGACTCTTTGCGACCCCGTGGACTGTAGTCTATGGAATTCTCCAGGCCAAAATACTGAAATGAGTAGCCTTTCCCTTCTCCAAGGGATCTTCCCAACCCAGGGATCAAATCCAGGTCCCCTGCATTGCAGGTAGATTCTTTACCAATTGAGCCACAAGAGAAGAAAATAGTATGATACAGTGAAAGAAACCCTGGAATCCCAGGGCTCTTGTTTTTAATGATTCCTTTCTGTTTCTTAATTTCCGTTCCTATTCTTGTGAAAAATTAATACAAATTTGAGCAAGAATATATCTGAGCTCCCTTCTTTTTCTCAGATGTTATAATTCCTATATTTCTATGATTATACAAAGGGTATTTGCCTGGCATACACTATGAACAAATTTTCACATCTTTGAAAACAGACAACTATGAAATGGCACTTGGAATTTGAGTGAGAGTGGTATAAAATCCTTTTCACCTTTTATGGGCTTTTCTACCAAGTAAATTTCAGGAGGAGAAAAACATTACTTAATTATTCATGATATGGATGGGTGTATACATAGATAAATAAAAGGAGGTAGAGGTTTTATAATAAAGAGACAAGAGAAAAGAGAAGTAGCTAACATGAATATTTGACTTAATGTGGTTTCTAGTTTCAAGCCATAATCCAGATTTTTTCTTTGATGAAAGGTGGTCCCAATAGATCCAGTCTTTGTCCTTGTTTTATTTCTAATAGTTTCAAGTTGCACCCATTCCCCAGAATTGATCTGCTGGAACCAATGTATCATAGAGCCAATATCTCTGACAGTGACTGAAGGGCTTTTTAAAATACTAAATTGTCAATATTTTCTTCACAAGAGCCTCCCTATTAATATTGAGAAGCATTTATTTCTTAAATTTATTGTAAAATTATAATTAAAGTTAGATTATGAATCACAAATACTTAAAGGTTATGACTCGAGTTTCTGTTGTTGTCATTGCTTGTTGTCACTAAGTCATGTCCAACTCTTTTCTGCAACCCCATGGATTGTAGCCCACCAGGCTCCTCTGTCCATGGGATTGTCCAGGAAAGAATACTGGAGTGGGTTACCATTTCCTTCTCTAGAGGATCTTCCTGACCCAAGGATCGAACCTATATCTCCTGCATTAGCAGGTAGATTCTTTACCATTGAGCCACCTGGGAAACCAAGTTTCTACTATTTTCCAATAAGGCAAATGATACTACAATAGCAAAAAGAATAAAAACGATGGGGAACAGGGGTAGGTAGAGGTTCAGTTTCTTAATAAGAAAGCATGTGAATATAATTATATTAAAGCACTTAGCATAGGCCTAAAACATGATAAGTATTTAACAAATGTGATTCCCTTTCCTTCTTTTCTTCCTTCCACAAATTCCTAGACAATCTTCAAGATGATCGTTAGTCCTGAAAGTTTAAATCTTCCCCAGTCCATGATTCACTACGCCTCTGCTCTTTTAATAAGGCTTAGTAAATGTGTCTATCTTTCGTATACCCTTAGGGTGTTGATTTTATTTCTACTAGGGTCTAAACAGATGAAAAGTACAAGACATGCCTAACCAAGATTCAGCGTGCTTTAAGGATTCTTTCCTGCAGAGGTCTATTTTTAAGTTGCAAGCTCTGAGAACACATTGTGTGTGAAATGAGTACAGCTTGTTCAGTCTTCATTCTGGATCTTCCCCAATGGTTTCTAGGACAGAGAGGTCCCAAAGACGTGGCTGGAGATCAGCATCCTCTGTGGGGCACACCTATGAAATTTGTTGTGGAACCCCCTGAGTTTAGGGTGCAAACTGGCAGATTTAACAGGTTTCTCACATCTCTCTTTCCCTCACCTACACCAAAGATTATTGTTTCATTTTCTCAGTCACTGATTTATGCCTTACCAGTTTTTTTAATGGTAACTAAAACTGTCCAAGAATGTACTTAGTCTCTTTATCAGTACTGATTTGTGGTAACAGCCTATTATATATTTAGTTTGTTTATTTATACCTATCTTTAAAGAAAAAAAAGGTTTAAATATACATGTGTGGTGTGTGCATGTGTGTGCATGCGCTCACGTGTGTGCTAAATCATTTCAGTCATGTCCGACTCTTTGTGCCCCTGTGGACTGTAGCCCTACAGACTCCCTCTTTGTCCATGGGATTCTCCAGGCAAGAATACTGGAGTGGGTTGCCATGCCCTCCTCCAGGGGATCTTCCCAATCCAGGGATTGAACCCACGTCTCCAATGGCTCCTGCATTACAGGCAGATTCTTTAGCACTGAGCCACCTCAGAAGCCTCTGTGTGTGTGTGTATGTGTGTGTGTGTGTGTGTGTGCATACACACACACACATAATATATATATATATATATTCTTCTTCAGATTCTTTTACCTTACAAGTCATTGCTGTTGTTGTTCAGTCAGTCATGTCCGACTCTTTGTGATCCTTCACCATCTCCCAAAGTTTGCTCAAACTCACATCCATTGAGTAGGTGATGCCATCCAACCATCTCATCCTCTGTCATCACCTTCTCCTCCTGCCTTCAATGTTTCCCAGATCAGGGTCTTTCCCAATGAGTGGATCTTTGCATCAGGTGGCCAAAGTGTTGGAGCTTCAGCATCAGTCCTTCCAGTGAATATTCAGGACTGATTTCCTTTTGGATTGACTGGTTGAATCTCCTTACAGTCCAAGGGATTCCAAGAGTCTTCTCCAACACCACAATTTGAAACACCAATTCTTCAGCACTCAGCCTTCTCTATGATACAACTCTCACATCTGTACATGACTACTGGAAAAGCCATAGCTTTGACTAGATAGACCTTTGTTGGCAAAGTAACATCTCTGCTTTTTAATGCACTGTCTAGGTTTGTCATAGATTTTACTCCAAGAAGCAAGCATCTTTTAATTCCATGGCTACAGTCACTGTTCACAGTGATTTTTGAACCCAAGAAAATAAAGTCTGTAACTGTTTCTATTGTTTCCCCATCTGTTTGCCATGAAGTAATGGAACCGGATGCTACGTTCTTCATTTTTGTACAAGTTATTACATAATATAGTTCCCTGTGCTATACAGTAGGTCCTTGTTGATTGTCGATTTTATGCACAGTAGGATGTATGTGGGCTTTCCTGGTGGCTTATGGTAAAGAATCTGCTTGTTATGTAGGAGACCTGGGTTCAATCCCTAGGTTAGGAGGATCCCCTGTAGAAGGGCATGGCAACCCACTCCAGTACTCTTGCCTGGAGAATTCCATGGACAGAGGAACATGGCGGGCTACAGTCCATAGGGTCACACAGAGTTCAACACAACTAAAGTGACTAAGCGGCAATAGTAGTGTATATATGTTAATCTTAACCTCCCAATTTATCCCCCACCCCCGCCACCTTCTTTGTATGATACCCATCCTTTTTAGCACTTTTAACAAAATATATTAAATTTATAAGACAGAAAACCAAGGCCAGAGAAAGAGGAGAATGTAGATGTACCACTCATAAGGGTGAATTGATTTGCTGTGACTGGGCCTCACATTTAATTGTGAATGCCTTTGTAGCCAGGGCCATAATTTTTATCAGAGAGTAAGTAGTATATCAGGGTCTAAAAAAGAGACCAAACTATTTTAGAATGGTATGTATGGCTTACATGAGTGATATAAAGCTTTTCGTAGACCAAATCCTCAATATATTTAAAGTAAATTAGGAAGTGGATCTTGGCATGTGGATACTCAAATATGTGTTCTTAGACATTAGTCACTCATTTAAAATGTTTCTGTTTGAAGTATGGTTGTTTTCAAATATATTAATCTCTCAATGACCAGAGCAAAAAGAAAACACAGATATTCTGTTAACTATTAACAAAATAAATACAAATTTTGAATTACACAATAAAATCTGTTACTTAGAGAAAAAGAGGTAGATTTTGGATGACTAATTTTGGTGATAACTCTAAATAAAAGCTCAAAGCATAAGATTAAAGAACTTGAGAAATGAATATATGATAATTGGTGAAGACCAATTCTGAAACTGTCTGGAAATTCTGTTGTTCCAAGGCAAGAATGAAAAGTACTTGGGGAAATGAACAGACTGTGTCTCTTAGATAGTCTACTCAGAACTCCACTTGGCACAACTCAGCTTCTAAAAGAAGATATAAGAAATTATATTCTCATTTGATTATTATGGAAAAAAAAGAGAAATCATTTTCTCAGACTAAGCCTTGGAGACTGGGCTTCTACACTAGGAATTAATCCTTAAGTTTGGAAAATCAGCTGAACAAGTGCCTACTCCGGTCTGAATTAAAGACCACCCCATCTCTATACAGAATTTGACTGTGTGTGCATACAGAAGCAGTATATTAAGAATCTTCACAATTGGAGATTGACTTAGCCACACTAGAATATGGTCTGGTAAAATAGAGGTATGATATCTTTTTATTAATCTTAGCTTTCTATACACTTTCCTCTCTAAAATCCATGTGTTGTTTCAGCAGAGGGTTTCTCTAACCCCTTTTGCTAAAGGTGGGCCTCCTTGATGCATGACCCCCAGTCTACTACTCACTATAAATAGTCATTTAATGTTTTTCCACCTCTTCAGACAGTAAAAGTATAGGAAATAAATCCATCTTTTTCATTACTGATATCCTTTTATGTTGAGAATAGTGTCTGATTTATTATTGGTCTTCAAATTCCATTGTTAGATATGTGAATACATAGATAATGTTGATATCTTTCAACGTTGTTTCAAAACTTTTTGTTAAGTGATCATTCTGCTCATCAGGAGTGACCTGTGTGTATATGTGATGCAATAGGATGTGATAGGTATGACAGTATTTAATCCTTAAACTGTCCTATCAGGGAAATTTGATTATTATCTTCCATTTTACTGATGAGAAAGTTGAGACACTAAAAAGGAAAAAGAACTCCCCAGGGTTGTACCATTGGTAAGCTATGAAACTAAGAATTCCATGGCCTTAACTACCACATAATGTGAGCCCTATGACCAAATTACCTTTCAGAACTTTAATAATTTCATCCTTTCACAAAGTACCCATCTCACTACATTCTTACTGACATTATTATTATTAATTATTGGTGAATCATTGTTTTAATCTGCTTTTCTTTGATAAAAAGTTGAGATCGAATATTATTTCACTGTTTATTAGTTCTAAGTATTTCTTAAGGATATGTAAGTTGGCACATGTAAGTTTTAATTGATGGAGGCAAAGGAAAAAGAAAGACTAAGAAACTGACTTATTGTTCAGGCTAAACAACAGGTCTAACTAACTAAACTAACTAGAGTGTGGCCCTTGGGGACGAGGAGACATGGGGGATGGTACCAGCAGCAAACATCTCTGTTTTTAGAGCGGTCATTAGTTTATCCTCCAAAGCTAGTGTTCAGGGAGGACAGGGGACACTGTTACTAATAACATCGAGACCACAGGTGTCAACCAGGGTGGTCACAGGCCACCTGGCATATAGAGCCATCTAACCTATTCTCCACCTTACCAGACTGTCTATAGCTCTGAAATGTCGTTACCTCAAACTGTTTTATTCAGCATATCATGTGGGCCATGTTCCTTTTTTTTTAACATTCCAGGCATTGCACAACTATTTGTACTGTCCCTGTCAATGTGTCCTCTTGGGACACGACACACCTATTCCAATGATGTTGTAACTGCTCAAAATATTTTTTTGTAATTCTGTTTGGCATCACCTTCTGAACCATTAATGTCTTCTTTAAAAAGTCAATCTGAATATACCTTGTTAATCTTTTTATTCCACTTAGCTCCTTGCATGTAGAATCACTCAATAAATAGTCACTGAATTCAGTGAAATGCAACTAGATTTCAAGGCTCAAAATTACCCTCAGAGAATGAAGATTCATTACTGTTGAGTCTATTCATTAGGCCACAACTTAGAAAAAATAGACTGGAAAGAAATATGGTAACCATGCTTATCTCTGAGTTTTAGAATTATAAGTAAAAATTCACAAAACAATAAAAAGATGAAAATCAAAGCTTTCACTATGAATATGTATTAGTTTTAAATTAAGAAAATATTCCTCTTGTTTTGTGTTTACATACTATGCCTTAGGTAATTCCAAAGAAGAGTTTCTCAAATATGTTACATAATATTTCCATTTGGGGAATATGTGTACACCTCTCAGAGGTGATTACTTGGAAAGGAACAGCACACATTTAGATGAGTACATTCTGTAATGTTTGTTAAAAAAAAATCATCCACTACTTTATAATCATGCTTCTATTTTAGACATTTTCACGAATATAAGTCATGACATGGATGCTATGAGGGACATGATTTTAAAAATAAGAGAAATAAACATCCAAGAAATAAGCAGATGACACTTGGGGTCAGGGCACCTAGCCAGCTGCCTGGTGAGCAGTCTCCAGAGCTGCTCCAGAGCAGCAGGCGTGGGTCATCTGCAAGTTCAGCCTAGTGATAAGCAAGAAGGACATTTGCCCAGCCAGATAGTTAGAGACGGAGAATGAGCGGTGTCATTCCAGTCTTATGGAATGAAATTAAAGCATAGAAGTTCTAACAGCTTGCCTCCATTGGTAGTGGAATAAAGGACTGTTGAGCTTTCAGACCAGAGTGTTGAGAGGGCATATACCGAGGACCCACATCAATACACATATATTTCTGCCAACTGGGTAACCAACTAAAACAGCCACACCCTCAACACAAACTGCCCATAAACCAAGAGCTAATTAAACACAAACAGAGTTGCTATCACTCACCACCGGATGGAGTGGTATATGGTGAGGGTGTTCTGAGCAAGAGTGTTCGTGTCAATGAGACTTTCTATGAAAAAACTTTCTTAACCTTGTGGGTGGAAGAATGGGAAAGAGAAGAAGAGGCAGTACTGTGGCTGGTGGCTGAGAACTCAGGGTCATCCAGAGACGCCAGGGATTTATGTTGAAGGAGGCCATGTTACCAGCTTCTTTTGAGCCAGAGCCACTGGAAGGGGACCATGTTCAGAGCAAATGTTCCCACGTGACTGCTGCTTTCCCTGTGTGTGCGTGAATATGAGTCTGGGCTATAAAGGAGGTAAGGATGGTGGGAAGCCAAAACTGGTTCCCCTCTCCTAGTGGAAAGGAGACGCGTGCTGTCCGTTGTAAAAAGAAAACATTATAAAGTGCCTGTTTGTGTGCTGAAGTAGTTTCTGATCACTGGAGGCAGGGAGCATGGTCTGGTGTGGTTCCGGGAGGGCGCACAGCACCAGGACAGCGGGCATTCTGTTCTGTTCTCAGCCTCCTATGACTGGTGGCTTGTCACCTGACCTCCGCCCTCCTCAGACTCCCAGCTTGACCATATGGGTGAAACTTCCCATTCAGTACTTCATATTCTCACGCCCTTCAAATATTTAGGCTAATTAATAGTATCCCTTTGAGGCTGAAAAATTATTATTATGAAGATGATGGTTTCAGCTGATGGCAATCAGAGGCACATAGACTTGAAATGATTTCCCTCCAGGGGCTAGAAGCCCTAAGTGTGGGTAAGGAGCTAAGCCTGGGCTATCACCACTCAACCCCATACCCTCCCAGCCCACACCAAGGAACCACAGGTGCTTTGAGGATACAGAAGCCATTTATTCAGCCTATGGGGCAACTAAGAATAGGTGTTAAAGAAATACAAAGCATTTCTAATACAGACAAGGGCTTTCTTTTCACAAAGCCACACCAGTATTCCTGAACCCTTGATTCACTGGGCAGAGCTCCCTCCTGGTCATTTTCTCTGCTCTAGAGACTGTCACAAGGACAGACTGTTGGAATTAGCCTGAATTACTGCTCTCTTGAGTTAACTTATCTCTTTAAACATTTACAACATACTCCTAGAAAAATAAGGATTAAATGACAGGGAAAAGAGAACATAACTTCCTCTAGGCTTCTATTAACCCATTGTTAACTACCCCCAGTCCAATTTACCACTGCTAAACACTGTTCACATTTTTGTTTGTCTCTCAAAGCAGTCACAGAAAATAATAATACATATTCAGGAGGGCAGACAGTCTAACTGACAACTCAGTATTTCTTAACTATATAACTTTGGCCAAATTTTAAACCTTTCTGAGCTTCAGTTTCCTCAGAGAGGTTTAAGAATTCCTATGAGAATAATTACAATGCCTACTTCATAAGGCTATTTTAAAGATTAAATGATACCTACGTTGTACAGTTAAATAAATGTTAACTATTATTTATAGGAATATATAGACTCCTTTGAGGCTTAGGATCATTCCAAGAATGAGTTTTGCCAGTTGGCGTTTTAACACAACCATCTGCCATAGCCAAAAGGATTTTTTTCCATTGCTGATTTATAAAAATGGGGCAATACTCAGCGTATTGACAACCAGCCTGGCTCAGACTCTGAGCAGTCAGGAAGAATACAATGAACAGAGTAGATGCCAGACAAAAATAGTAGGTGGATAGTAGCTGAATATCAGCTATGTCTAGGGAAAACATTGTCTTCTGTTTAAATCATTTATTCAGTTTCTTTAGAATGCTTCATAATTTTTAATGGTGCCTTGAAAAACACGGTAATATACTTTCTTAACTGATTTCTTACTTAATTGCTATGTGTCAAGGAACATGCTCTATGTGATTTCTATCCTCTGAAAGGAGCTAAGAAATACTTGGGCCCGGTGTATAGTCAAAGTTTGTGAAAATGCTTCAGGGGTGTTTTGAAAGGATGCCTATTGTGCAATTGTGTTGTTGTGTCAGTCACTCTGTTGTGTACTACTCTTTGTGACCCCACAGACCCCATAGAATTTTCCAGGCAAGAATGCTGGAGTGGGCTGCCACTTCCTCCTCCAGGGGATCTTCCCCACCCAGGGATCGAATCTGCATCTCCTGTGTTGCAGGCAGATTCTTTACAGTCTGAGCCAGCAGGGATTCCCTGGTGCGGTTGTCATGCATCTTGTGCACTTATAGATGTGTGTTTTTTATATCCCCATAAAATTAGAGTTTTTATACTATGTTGTTCAAATTTCTATGACTCCACTGAGTTTTGCACCTATTGTGCAGTTGTGTTGTTGTGTCAGTCACTCCGTTGTGTACTACTCTTTGTGACCCCACAGACCCCATAGAATTTTCCAGGCAAGAATGCTGGAGTGGGCTGCCACTTCCTCCTCCAGGGGATCTTCCCCACCCAGGGATCGAATCTGCATCTCCTGTGTTGCAGGCAGATTCTTTACAGTCTGAGCCAGCAGGGATTCCCTGGTGCGGTTGTCATGCATCTTGTGCACTTATAGATGTGTGTTTTTTATATCCCCATAAAATTAGAGTTTTTATACTATGTTGTTCAAATTTCTATGACTCCACTGAGTTTTGCTGCTATTTCTATTAATTATGGAGAATGGTATATTAGAAATTTTCTGTAATGGTTGCTGATTCTTCTTTTTGTTGTTTGTTTTGTCAGTTTTGGTGGAGGCTGCTTATTACTAAATGATAAGTTCCAATTTCCTATAAAAGTAATTCAAAATCTACTACTGCCTCCTCATAAATTAATTGTTTAGGTTGTCTCTATTGAGGTCCATAAACTAATGACAGTATTGACAGTTACTTTATAAACCACGTGGTGGAACTTTTAAAAACATTCTAATAAGCTGTTTAGTTATTTAATATGTATTAGGAAAATAGAAAAATATCACTTCAAACCCAAGATTTCATTCATTTATTGCTTTAAAGTGAAATCAAAATTATTTAAGCTTTTAAAGAGAGAGTTAATTTAAAGAAAAATATTTAGTATATAAGTTTACAGATTACACCAGAGTATGGAAAAGATAGCTCACAAAAGACTATGACTTGAGGGACCTTAAGCTAAATAATAAATTAAAGAAAAGCCTGTTATACCCTCTTCATGGATCACAGCCTTGTCATGGTGAAGGGGTTTGTGTAACTCAATGAAATTATGAGTTATGCTGTTCAGGGCTACCCAAGAAAGATAGGTCACGGTGAAGATTTCTGATAAAATATGTCCATTGGAGGAGGGAATAACATACCACTCCAGTATTCTTGCCGTGAGAACCCCATGAAGAGTATGAAAAGGCAAAGAGATATGACACCAGAAGATGGGCCCCCAGGTCAGAAGGCATACCATACGCTACTGGGAAAGAGCAGAGGGCAATTACTAATAGCTCCAGAAAGAATGAAGCAGCTGGACCAAAGCAGAAATGACGCTCAGTTAAGGATGAGTCTGGTGGTGAAAGAACAGTCAGATGCTGTAAAGAACAATATTGCATAGGAACCTGGAATGTTAGGTCCATGAATCAAGATAAATTGGGCATAGCCAAGCAGTAGATAGCAAGAGTGAACACCGATATCTTAGGAATCAATGAACTAAAATAGACAGGAATGGATGAATGTAATTCAGATGACCATTATATCTACTACTCTGGATAAAAATCCCTTAGAAGAAATAGAGTAGCTCTCATAGTCAGTGAAAGAGTCTGAAGTGCAATACTTGGGTGCAGTCTCAAAAACAACATGATCTCAGTTTGTTTCCAAGGCAAACCATTCAGCATCACAGTAATCCAAGTCTATGCCCCAACCACTGATACCAAAGAAGCTGAAACTGATTGGTTCTATGAAGACCTACAAGGCCCTCAGAACTAACACCAAAAAAAAATATCCTTTTCATCATAGGGGATTGAAATGCAAATATAGGAAGTCAAGAGATACTAGAGTGACAGGCAAGTTTTGCCCTGGAGTACAAAATGAAGCAGGGCACAGACTAACAGAGTTTTGTCAAGAGAACAATCTGGTCATAGCAAATACCCTTTTGCAACCACCCAAGAGACAACTCTACACATGGACATCACCAGGTGGTCAATACTAAAAATCAGATTGATTATATTTTTGGCAGCCAAAGATGGAGAAGTTCTGTACAGTCAGCAAAAACAAGACCTGAAGCTGAATGTGGCTCAGATACTGAACTCCTTGTTGCAAAATTTAGACTTATTTTGAAGAAAGTAGGAGAAACCACTAGGCCATTTAGGTATGACCTAAATCAAATTCCTATGATTATACAGTGGAGGTGATGAATAGATTCAAACAGTTAGATCTAGTAGACAAAGTGCCTGGGGAACTGTGGATGAACGTTCATCACACTGTACAGGAGGCAGTGACCAAAACTATGCCAAAGAAAAAGAGATGCAAGAAGGCAAAGTGGTTGTCTGAGGAGGCTTTACAAATAACTGAGAACAGAAAAGTGAAAGGCAAGGGAGAAAGAGAAAGCTATACCCAGCTGAATGCAAAGTTCCAGGGAATAGCATGGAAAGATAAGAAGGCCTTCTTAAACAAATGCAAAGAATAGAGGAAGACAATAGAATGAAAAAGACTAGAGAGCTAAGAAAATTGGAGATATCAAAGGAACATTTCATGCAAAGATGAGCATGAAGGACAGAAACAGTAGAGACCTAACAGAAGCAGAAGAGATTAAGAAGGTATCAAGAATACACAGATGAACTATATTAAAAAAGATCTTAGTGACTTCGATGACAATGATGACATGGTCACAAACCTAGAGCCAGACATCCTGAAGTGTGAAGTCAAGTGGGCTATAAGAAGCATTATTATGAACAAAGCTAGTGGAGGTGATGAAATTCCAGCTGAGCTATTTTAAATCCTAAAAGATGATGCTGTTAAAGTATTGCACTCAATATGTCAGCAAATTTGGAAAACTCAGCAGTGGCCACAGGACTGAAAAAGGTGAGTTTTCATTCCAATCCCAAAGAAGAGCAATGCCAACAAATGTTCAAACTGCAATATAATTGTGTTCATTTCACATGACAGCAAAGTAATGCTCAAAATCCTTCAAGTTAGGCTTCAGCAGTACATGAAGTGAGAACTTCCAGATATACAGGCTGGTTTTAGAAAAGGCAGAGGAACCAGAGATCAAATTGCCAACATTTGAAAGATCATGAAGAAAGCAAAGGAATTCCAGACAAACATCTACTTCATTGACAATACTAAAGTCTTTGACTGTGTGGACCACAACAAACAGTGGAAAATTCTTAAAGAGATAAAAGTATCAGACCATCTTACCTGTCTCCTGAGAAACCTGTTTGCAGGTCAAGAAGCAACAATTAGAACCAGATATGGAGACACTGGCTCAAAGTTGGGAAGGGAGTAAGACAAGGCTGTATATTGTCATCCTGATTATTTAATGTCTATGCAGAGTACATCATGCGACATGCTGGACTGGGTGAATCACAAGCTGGATTCAAGATTGCTGGGAGAAATATCAGTAATATCAGATATGCAGATGATACCACTCTAATGAGAGAAAGTGAAGAAGACTAAAGAATCTCTTGTTAAGAGTGAGACAAGAGAGTGAAAAAGCTGGCTTGAAACTCAACATTCGAAAAACTAAAATCATGGCATCTGGTTCCATCACTTCATGGCAAATAGAAGGAGGAAAGTGGAAGCAGTGACAGATTCTCTTTTCTTGGGCTCCAAAATCACTGTGGATGGTGTTGGCATCCACAAAATTAAAAAACATTTCCTTCTTGGAAGGAAAGATATGACAAACCTAGACAGGATATTAAAAAGCAGAGCCATCACTTTACCAACAAAGGTCCATATGGTCAAAGCTGTGGTTTCTCCAGTAGTCATATACAGATGTGAGAGTTGGGCCATAAAGAAGACTGAGTGTCAAAGAATCGATGCCTTCAAATCATGGTGCTGGAAAAGACTCTTGAGAGTCCCTCTGACAGCAATAGATCAAGCCAGTCAATCCTAAAGGAAATCAACCCTGAGTATTCACTGAAAGAACTGTCACTGAAGCTGAAGCTCCAATACTCTGACCTCCTGATGCAAAGAGCCGATTCATTGGAAAAGAAAGCTGAGAAAGATTGAAAGCAAAAGAAGAAGGAGGTGGCAAAAGATGAGATGGTTAGGTAGCATCACTGACTCAATGAACTTGAATTTGAGCCAACTCCAGGAGATAGTGGAGGACTGAGGAGACTTATGTGCTGCAGTCCATGGGGTCACAAAGAGTCAAACAAAACTTAGCTACTGAACAACAACAACTATTACAAAGAAACAAGCATGCCTTTAAAGTGCTAGACTCTGCTCAGCAAGCTGTGGGCAGACAGTAAATACAGTGACACCCCCTTATAATTCTATAGTAGAGATGGAGACTGAACTGGAATTACATCCTAATAGAGGATGAGATGGTTTTGGATGGCATCATTGATTCAATGGACATGAGTTTGAACAAACTCCAGGAAATAGTGAAGGAAGAACAGGGAAGCCTGGCATGCTGTAGTCCATGGGGTTGCAAAGAATCAGACACAACTGAGAGACTGAACAACAACAACAATCCTAAATGGTATCTAGATGTGTTTGTACTTTTTTAAGAAACAGTATTTACCTTGAATATATTTATATGTAAAAAAGTCTTGCTTTACTTATTTAATTAATTGCATGTCTGAAACCACCAAGTTTTCTTTTTAACTGAAATATAGCTAATATCCAACATTCTGTTAATTTCAGGTATACTACGTAGTGATTTGACCTTTGCATACATTATGAAATGATAACCATGTTAAGTCTAGTAACCATCTATCCCCAACAAAGTTACTACAATATTATTAACCATATGTCTTATGTTGTATATTAGATGGATTAAAAAAATGAGGAGTTGGTTGAAGTTTTGATTTGAGATCATTTGTAGATGTTAATTTGCCCTTTTTAAGGCCACTAACTCTCACAATAGAGCATTGCCAAAGTTTGATACTTTTAACGGAGAAGGGTTTGGGCTACAGTTCTCCAACAGTAACACAGCTTATAATCTATACAATCTTTAAAGTTTTCAAAGCACTTTCACAGATGCTGATTACTTTAATCTTGACACAACCTTGCAAAGTAGGTAGTGTTGTTACACAAAGTATGAGGATGCCCTTGGAGGACTGTAACTTAGATCTGTTGAAGTCAGAGATTTGTCTTTAGGAAGTTTAAAATAGCCAGTGCATTTCAGGAAGAAATAGAGTTTGTCTTTAGGGAAGATCTTCCTTCTGTTCTGGGAGAGATTGTTTTTGTCCAGTGATTATAAGGCAGCACCTTATGGACAATTCTCTGGAAAGCCTGTTGGACTGAATGTACACCCGTGGTGGATTCATGTCAATGTATGGCAAAACCAGTACAATATTGTGAAAGTAATTAGCCTCCAATTAAAATAAATAAATTTTTTTATTTATTAATTAATTTTTTAAAAGAATTTGGTTTTATAATATAAAATAAATCTATTCACAAGATCACAACACTGAAGATTTATAGACAACTTTGAAATTTTTGTTTTCAGCTTCCCTTTGCTGAAAAATACTATTTGTTCTTAGAAGATGTGTCTCTATCCTTGCCTAAACACTGGCTCATAGGAAAGGGACAATTGGTTGATGGTCAACAGAAATAAGCAAGATTGACCTTTTCTTTCATGTCACCCTAACAACAGATTGTGAAATGCATAAGACCTGGATGTGGAGTGCACTGGCTAAACCAGTGATTTCTCACACCTGGTGCCACTGAGAGCTTTAGTATCACAGGCTTCAGTATATACGCCGTGACCTACTGTGTTTTTCAAGTCCATGACAGGTAGACAGGCTTCATCTTGGAGGTAAGGGCTCAAATTTCCTTGAAGGAATTGGATCTCCCTATCATGATTCATCCTTGGAAAGAAAGAGAGCTTGTGGGGATGGTTCTCCAATATGCCCACGGGAAGGCACTGAGCTGGCGCCACATATCATGGAAAATGAGTTATGCAAGTAATTAGAATTTGGATGTGGGTATTTATGGGAGCAGTTATAAGCAAAAGACATCAAGCCAATGAGGCTTAACCATCAGGCTCCCTGACTTGGGGACTGCCCCTTCAGAGGTCTTGGGTAGAAACTTAGCAATCTGTGCATATGGTCAGGTTTTTAAAACTGGCAAAGTAAAATGTTTTTGTATTATTTTGCATACAGAGAGCTCCCATATTATATTGATTTCATTCCCCCACAGACTCTGGGTCTGTCTTAATTCTAAGATAATCTATATTGAACTTTTGTTATCTCCAAGCTTTCGGTAAAGTTCTATGAACTATTGTAGACTTGTCTTGGCTCTTCTCTGGAGGAATTAAAGGATATTGGGTTTACACTTGTGAAATGGTATAGTGAAAGTGTTAGTCACTCAGTCATGTCCAACTTTTTGCAACCCCAGGGACTGTAGCCAGACAGGCTTCTCTGTCCATGGGATTCACCAGGTAACAATACTGGAGTGGGTAGCCATTCTCTTCTCCAGGGGATCTTCCTGACTGAGGGATCGAACCTGGGTCTCCTGCATCGCAGGCAGACTCTTTCCATCTGAACTGCCAGGGAAGCCCAAAATGGTAGAGGATAGTGACAAAATCCTACAGAAGCTTTTTATTGTTCAGTAGTCAACCAAGGGAAAGTAAAACAGAGATCTGGGGGATGACTGTTAGGAGTCAGATGACCCTGACAGCACATGGGAAAGTGTCGCCAAGGCAGGAGTGTGCCTTGACCAGACATGCTCACCATCATTCCTGTATATATTGATGGGATTGATGCCTTGAAAGAAATCTATGCCTTGAAAGAAATACTATGTATGTATGTATGTATGTATGTATGAATGCAGGTGCTATTGGAGTTAAACTCATTTTAAAGAATAATGAACTAAAGAGAACAGAAATGAAGAAGATAACTAGAAGACTATAAAACTAGTTAGAAGAATTTGTAGAAATGGAGCTCAAGTCCTCTGCTTTCATAGTCAGTTTTCACATCCTGAAAATGGTGAAAACTTGAGGATCAAAGGCTTCCCATCTAGGAAAATTCAACAAAAGTAAAGAAGCAACTTTAAGCAAATTCTAGTTGCTGTTGCAGTAGACATTTACATGTCTGTATGAAGAGCCTGATAGCATCTGGGATTCTTGTTTGAGCAAGAATTTGAAACTAGACTTTACCATCAGACTTCTTTTATTGTTTCCTCTGCCTGATTCCTTTTTCAAGAAATCCAAAAGCAGATCAAACTAATCTGTGGTGAAGGCAATTAGAAAGGATTGAAGGAGGCCCAGGAGAACTTATGGAAAAAGAAGTACAAGGGAACTTTCTTATCCTCTATCTTCTGGGGTGGCTCAGAGGTTAAAGTGTCTGCCTCCAATGCCGGAGACCTGGGCTTGATGCCTAGGTCGGGAAGATCCCCTGGAGAAGGAAATGAACCCACTCCAGTATTCTTGCCTGGAGAATACTGTGGATGGAGAAGCCTGGTAGGCTACAGTCCACAGGGTCTCAAAGAGTCGGACACGACTGAGCAACTTCACTTACTTACTTACTTAACTTGTCTTACTACAGTCGTCCAAATTTGCTGCCTGTCAATGTAGGAGACACGGAAGTTGCGGGTTCTATCCCTGGGTTAAGAAGGTCCCCTGGAGAAGGAAAAGGAAACCCACTCCAGTATTCTTGCCTGAAGAATCTCCATGGAGAGAGGAGCCTGATGGGCTACAGTCCATAGTTTTGCAAAGAGTAGGACACAACTGAGCAACTGAGCACTCAAAGTTATCAAGCCAAATACCTAAGAACTGTGTATTTTGCTGTATATGAATTAAACTTCAGTAAAAATATGAAAAAAATGACTAACAAAACCACATATAAAAATAAAAATTAAATTGCAACTCTGTTATTCTGCAGATGCGTGAGTTAAGCCTCTCAAGACCCTAGGAGGCAAGATTAAGATTCCCTGCTCTTCCTGTTGCAGGGGAAACGTTTCCCCACACCACTGTATGTCACACATCTGTCTCCTTTTTATCTCTCACTGTCACTGGAGAACAATGCCATCGGCAGACACAGTATGATTATCAGGCAAAACAATATTATTACTGGAAAAATTGGCAAGTTGTTTTCAGCAAAATCCTTTTCCCAATCATAGGGTCGCATTTCCTTTCCTTCTATTCTCTGATATTCTAGTCTCTCTGCTACAAACGTTTTTAAAAATAAACTCTTATGTGGCCCTATAATTCTAAGTGCTGTGTATTTCTGTTTTTCCAGGCTCCAGCTCAACAGGATTAATTCCAAGTAAGTAAATATAGGCTTGGTTCTGTTGTTTTGTTGTTGCTGTTTGTTGCTCTACTTTTGAAAAGTTTTACACTAACTACTTTGCTGGTCTATTTTTTTTGGTACATTTTATAATAAATGTATATATTTTTCTTAAATATAATCTTGGTATCAGTTCAGTTCAGTTCAGTCACTCAGTCATGTCCGACTCTTTGCGACCCCATGAATTCTAGCACGCCAGGCCTCCCTGTTCATTACCATCAATTTAATCTCAGAAATAACCACCATTCACATCTAAATGTTTTGTTCCACAGTTGAGATCATGAGATCATTTTTATTTATTTTTTCTAACATAACATTATAGCATAAGAATTTTCTGACGCTATTAGAACCTCTTTCTAGAGCAAGATATACTTAATAATTAGTGCTCCTTTATTTTCAAATTCGTCAAATGATTCTATCCACTTTCAGATAATGATTATTTTATATCAATTATTGAATCAGTGTCAGTCAATAGCATTTTTTCTAGTTCCATGTAAATCAAACTAGAAACATTTGTGCAAAATAATAGGCAGATTGTGATCAACTGGAGCGCTGGGATATTTACTCCATCTTTGAGTTATCCACAATGCCAATACATAACAGGAATTAAATAAACACTTGTAGATTGAATGAGTGAGTAAACGATAAAATTACATATTTCCAGGAGTCAAGACTTGAGAGGTAGGTGGATAGACCTCCATGCCTACAACTTGCCTTCCATAAGTAACTGTAGTGATGGGCTCTCAATCAAAAACAGAATGCTTTGGGAATTCCTTGGTGGTCCAGTGGTTAGAACTTCATGATTTCCTTGTCCTGGGCCTGAGTTCAATCTTGGGACAGGGAACAAAGATCCCACAGGATATACATGTGCTGTCGCTCAGTCATGTCTGGCTGTCTGCAAACCCATGGACTGTAATGCACCAGGCTCCTCTGTCCATGGGATTTCTCAGGCAAGAATACTGGAGAGCATTGCCATTTCTTTCTCCAACTAAGCCATGTAGTGTGGTCAAAAAAAAAAAAAAAAGGATATGTAAAATGCCTTTTACATTAGTTCTCCAGACTAACTCTTTATTTGTAAGCCACCTTTACACCATCAACTATGCATTGACACAGCTCAATAAACTTTGCTTAAAGATTTTAGATGATCAAGTCATAAATTTTCTGTTTTTTAAAACTAATTATCACTGAATATAATTTGGAATTACATCATGATGCTCCTTTGAATTATACCAGTTAGTTTTTACTTGACTATCATAATGGCCTTTTAGAACAGAAATTCAGGATATTCTAGAGATTATTTATTCATAGAATTATTGAATCTTAAAAAGTTTAGAGCCCGAGAAGACATAGTGATTATCTATTACAAGGTCTTTTTTTAAAGAAAGAAGAGGTAGTCAGTTGATTTACCAAGGCCACTGAGCTAACCAGAACTGATATAACAGCATTTTGACTCTCTTTTTCATGTTCTTTATGTTATAATACATTGCCTTATGTGGATCTATCCTATGGTTCATTAAGAGCAACTCAGGTTGAGGAAATGTCATTTCCATTTTTGATAAAGTTACTAAGATAAGGGTAATGCATAAAAATATAATGCATCTGGACTTTTATGCAGGACATTTGACAAGGTATTTTGTGTCTTTCTGCTTATATAGAGCAATATAAACTGGATGCTGGAAATATTATCACTTTTCAGTGATTCATCTTATTTTTTGACCTTGTGGAAAATAATATATTTATATATGTGCAGCTAATGCAGAGTACATCATGAGAAACGCTGGGCTGGAAGAAACAGAAGCTGGAATCAAGATTGCAGGGAGAAATATCAATAACCTCAGATAAGCAGATGACACCACTCTTATGGCAGAAAGTGAAGAGGAACTAAAAAGCCTCTTGATAAAAGTGAAAGTGATCAGGATGGGGAACACATGTACATTCATGACAGATTCAAGTCAATGTATGGCAAAACCAATACAATATGGTAAAGTAAATGGCAGAAAGTGAAGAGGAGCTAAAAAGCCTCTTGATGACAGTGAAAGAGGAGAGTGAAAAAGTTGGCTTAAAGCTCAACATTCAGAAAATGAAGATCATGGAATCTGGTCCCATCACTTCATGGGAAATAGATGGGGAAACAGTGGAAACAGTGTCAGACTTTATTTTGGGGGGGCTCCAAAATCACTGCAGATGGTGACTGCAGCCATGAAATTAGAAGACGCTTACTCCTTGGAAGAAAAGTTATGACCAACCTAGATAGTATATTCAAAAGCAGAGACATTACTTTGCCGACTAAGGTCCGTCTAGTCAAGGCTATGGTTTTTCCAGTAGTCATGTATGGATGTGAGAGTTGGACTATAAAGAAAGCTGAGCGCCAAAGAATTGGTGCTTTTGAACTGTGGTGTTGGAGAAGACTTTTGAGAGTCCCTTGGACTGCAAGGAGATCCAACCAGTCCATTCTGAAGGAGATCAGCCCTCGGATTTCTTTGGAAGGAATGATGCTGAAGCTGAAACTCCAGTACTTTGGCCACCTCATGCAAAGAGTTGACTCATTGGAAAAGACTCTGATGCTGAGAGGGATTGGGGCAGGAGGAGAAGGGACGACCAAGGATGAGATGACTGGATGGCATCACCGACTAGATGAACGTGAGTCTGAGTGAACTCCGAGAGATGGTAATGAACAGGGAGGCCTGGCATGCTGTGATTCATGGGGTCGTGAAGAATTGGACACGACTGAGCGACTGAACTGAACTGAAAATACATAAATTAATTAATTTTAAAAAATAATAATTTTTTTTTTAAAAATAGCAGACACAGAAAAGCTCTGTGCCCAGGAGACTCACTGAGTCCTGATGGGTACCACAAATTCATATGCTGAAATTCTAACTCCCAGGGTGATGGTGTGTGGAGGTGGGGCCTTTGGAAGGGGATTAGGTCATGAGGGTATGGCCTTCATGAATGCAATTAGTACTTTGAAAAAAAAGACCCCAGAGAGCTCCTTGTCCCCTTCTGCCTTGGGAGGACTCAGAGAAGACAACTGTCCACAAACCAGGAAGCAGACCCCTATCAGACCCCAAATCTGCTGGCACCTTGAACTTGGACTTCCAGCCTCTAGAACTGTGAGAAAGAAATGCCTGTTGTTTATACCCACCTGGTGGCTCAGATGGTAAAGAATGTACCTGCAATTCGGGAGACCTGGGTTCGATTCCTGGGTTGGGAATTTCCCTGGAGAAAGAAATGGCAACCCAGTCCAATACTCTTGCCTGGAAAATCCCATGGACAGAGGAGCTTGGAAGGCTGCAGTCCACGGGGTCGCTGAGGGTCAGACACGATTGAGCGACTTCACTTTCACTTTTCACTTTCATGCATTGGAGAAGGAAATGGCAACCCACTCCAGTGTTCTTGCCTGGAGAATCCCAGGGATGGGGGAGCCTGGTGGGCTGCCATCTATGGGGTCGCACAGAGTCGGACACGACTGGTTGGAGAAGGAAATGGCAACCCACTCCAGTGTTCTTGCCTGGAGAATCCCAGGGATGGGGGAGCCTGGTGGGCTGCCATCTATGGGGTCGCACAGAGTCGGACACGACTGAAGCGACTTAGCAGCAGCAGCAGAGTGAATAACACTTTCACTTTTCCATATATCTATATATATCCCTGCAGTGCAGGACACCTGGGTTCAATCCCAGGTTGGGAAGATCCTCTGGAAAACAGAATGGCAACCCACTCCAGTATTCTTGCCTGGAGAATTCCATGAACAGAGGAAACTGGCAGATTACAGTCCTTGCACAAAGAGTTGGACATGGCTGAGCAACTAACACACACTGTTTTACATAAACATGGTCATACAGGTGCTCAAATATAATCTGGTTTTTTTTTCCTACCAGTTCTATTCTATGCCAAGAACTTCTTTTCATGACAGCAAAGCCCTGCAGAAGTTTTCCATTGTATTGGTTTACTATTAATAATTCACCATTGACATCCCCACAGCTATCAAAAAGTAGCAGTAAAAAGAACATGAAAGCTTTTTTGTGTACTTACAGGGAACAGTCTTTAAGATCAGTTGTTAAGTGTAAAAAGCAAGGTTAGAACAGTGTTTACTTTGCTCCCATTTGTGTAAAAATGAAAAGAAAGAAAAAGTTAGGTGGAGTAGGAAGAATATATAAACTGCTCTGTATATAAATGAATATATAAAGCAGGTATATAAAAGAATATATACCTGGTCTGGACAACCTAAAGGATGGTGGTGCTGGGTGGTTTCTGGGAAAAGCCCCAGTGGGCAGGGACCTGAGGCTGGAGAGAGACCACTCATTACAGATACGAGTCTATCTTCTGAATTTGGGGCCATATTACACTTCACTGTGTATAAGTTAAGGTTTGGGGTCTGTTAGGATATAGTGATGGAGAAGGCAATGGCAACCTGCTCCAGTACTCTTGCCTGGAAAATCCCACGGACAGAGGAGCCTGGTGGGCTGCAGTGCATGGTGTCACACAGAGTCGGACATGACTGAAGCGACTTAGCAGCAGCAGAAGCAGCAAGATATAATGAATGTATTCTGCAAATGAAAAAGACATAAATCTGGGGGACCAGGAATGAATGCTATAGATTAGATATTTGTCTATAGCCCTTTAGGTTCTCCAGAGCAGATATGTTTATATATTCTTCCTACTCCATCTTACTTTTTCTTTTTATTTTTATACAATAGCAAAGTAAACAGTTTTAACCTTGTTTTTTACACTTAACAACTGATCTTAAAGATTGTTCCCTGTCAGACAAAATCCACCCAGTGCTTACTGACCACTCATTGTATAAAAACATATCATTTTAGACAGGATGCTCAGGGCTGGTGCACTGGGATGACCCTAAGAGATGGGATGGAGAGGGAGGTCAGAGGGAGAGTCAGGATGGGAAACACATGTACACCCATGGCTGATTCATATCAATATACGGCAAAACCCACCACAATATTGTAAAGTAAACAGCCTCCAATTAAAATGAATTTTTTAAAAAAACATATCATTTTAGATGACACAGATGAGCTTATCTATTAATATGAAATAGAAACAGACTCACAGGGATAGAGAAGACTTGTGGTTGCTGGGGGAGAGGCATGCAGGGAGGGATAGATTGGGTGTTTGGGGTTAACAGATACAAACTATTATATATAGAATGGCTAAACAACAAGGGC
Source organism: Madoqua kirkii (assembly GCA_006408675.1). NCBI lineage: Eukaryota > Metazoa > Chordata > Mammalia > Artiodactyla > Bovidae > Madoqua > Madoqua kirkii. The sequence continues at coordinate 49,099 of SJYC01014207.1, forward strand.
CAATTGTATGGCACAGGGAACTACATTTGTGCTCAGCCGCTTAGTCGTATCCAACCCTTTGTGACCCCACTAGACTGTAGCCCTCCAGGCTCCCCTGTTCATGGGATTGTCCGGGCAAGCGTACTGGAGTGGGTTGCCATTTCCTTCTCCAGGGAGGAACTACATTCAATACCCTAATAAGCCATAATGGAAAAGAAAAATACACTTTTTTTTCTATTTATACCTATTCTCCTTTTTTTTTTTTAATTCTCATCAACTTCTACCATCTTCAAAAGATGATTCTGGTGTTGTTGACTATAATTATTTGAAATAATATGTAAAAGCAGCCATATATATCATTTTAATATTACAGAGAAATTTGTGCATATTTAAATTATAGCATTATACTGTATGTATTTGAGACTTAAAAATATATCCCCAGTCACTGTATCCCCACTCCCCACCAAGTACCTAGAATATAATGAAGGGCTCAATAAATACTTATTGACTAATTTAATCCCTGGATAGATTAATACACTGATTACTAAAATACCATATTTGTGAGTTGCTATTTTTTCCACAGTTACTTCCATTCTCTTTAAACTTGGAGGTTTTGTCACCAACTGGCTGTCATCTCTGTGAACAATATAGGGGATGGTGAACAAATGTTGAGGGGGGTGAACAAATGTTTGAGATCCCGGAGCCATTTTTGCTCAGGCGCTCCAGGGTTCCAGGACAGTATCGAAGACACGAGAATCAGGAGTCTATTCCCTTGTGGGATGCTTGGGGAGGAGGGGAGAGGAGGTGGGGATGTGGCTGGGGAAGAGGATGGGGTGAGGCTGGGGGTGCTGCACAGCAGGACCTTGCCAGTCATCTATTTTATATGTATGTAGTGTGGATATGTTAATCCCAAAGTCTGAATTTATGCTTCTCCCCTCTCCCCTTTGGTAACCACATTTCATTTCTGTTGTGCATGTAAAGTTCATTCGCATTATTTTATTTAGATTCCACATATAAGTGATAACATATTTGTCTTTCTTTGGCTGGCCTACTTCGTTCTGTATGATAATCTCTAGGTCTGTTCATGTCACTGCAAATGGCAGTGTTCATTCTTTTTGATGACTGAGTCACATTCCATTGTATTAAATTCACCCACTTCTCACTGACCACTTGGGATGCCTCATCATCACACTGGGTACCAGGAACCAGTGACAAGCAAACGGCACACAGTTCCTGCCCCCTTGGTGCTGACAGTCTGGCAAGAGAGATGAGCGTGAATCAAAGGATCAGCAAACTGAATGGAAAAGCACTCCAGTGTCAAGTTCTACAGGAGAGAGATGCACGATGCTGCAGGAGTGATAATGGGGGATTCGATCTCACAGGAGGAGTCGGGGAAGGCTTCCCTGGGAGTGATGTTTGAACCAAGATCTGGAGATTAATTAAGAATTATTCAGGTGGAAAAGGGAAGCAGCCAGTGGCCTGAGGCAACTCAACAGATACAAAGAACCAAAAGTCCCAAGCTGCTGGAGAGAGGCTGCCTCGGGGAGTGCCGGGAGACAAGTATGGACCAGGCCTCTGCAGAGTCTAATGACCATAATGACCACAGTTATGATGACAGTGATCATATATTAGTCACTTGCTGTATGCCAAACACTGTGCCAGCCGTGTCACTCATCTCAGCCCCTAATCACATAAAAATAGCGTTACTATTATCTCCTCTCTACCAGTGAGGATCCGCTAAAGAGAGGTATTATGCTCCAGTGTTCATTGCCACAGTCTCTACAATAACCAAGACATAGAATAAAGAGCATACAGTGTCCACCGACAGATGAATGGATAAAGATATGATACAAACAAATAATGGAATATTCCTCAGCCATATAAAAGAATGAGATAATGCCATTTGCAGCAACATAGACAGAGATTATCAGACTGAGTGAAGTAAATCAGACAGAGAAAGACAAATACCATATGACATCACTTATATGTACACACACACGTGGAATCTACAAGATGACACAAATGAGCCCAGCTATGAAACAGAAACAGACTCACAGACTTAGAGAATGAACTTACGGTTGCGGGAGGGGAAGGATGGGAGGAAGGGATAGTTAGGGAGTTTGGGATGGACGCATACACACTGCTTTATTTAAAACGGATGATCAATAAGGTCCTACTGTGTAGCACAAGAAACTCTGCTCGATGCTATATGGCAGCCTAGAGGAGAGGTGAGTTTGAGGGGAGAATGGATACACGTAATAATATATTAATGGCTGAGTCCTTTTGCTGTCCACCTGAAACTATCAAAACATTGGTCATTGGCTATAGTCCAATACAAAATGAAAAGTTTACAACAATTTAAAAAAATTTAAAAAGCAAAATTTACACTCCATGGAGGGGGGAAAAAAGTGCTGTGGTGTACCAAGGACTTGAACCAGTTATGTCTAGTGCAAAAGTCCTTGCAGTCTTGGACTCAGAAGGCCATTTAATTTGTCACCCAAACAGGAACAGCGATCATTATCAATAATGCCAAGAACACAAACGTAAACCAAGACCGTCCCAGGCCATACTAGAAAACATCTCAAGATAAGGAAAATGAAAGGACTTTGGAAACAATCCCGTCCTTTAAGAGACACGAGACCTTATTAAGCTGAGCATGGGGTTCAGGGAGGGAAAACTTAGTGTGGCCAGAAGATGGTTTCTTGAAACAATTCCTCCCTCTGCTGCAACAGGAGACCTTGTTCTGCTCTGGTCCCACCTCTGAAATATCCTTGACATTTCAAAAAATATTTTATGTCAGTTTTATTAATGTTTTAAAATATAAATTAAAAATGTGACAAATGAATGAGAAACAGCAGTCTGTTTTAATGAAAATTTCATACTCTCCATCAATAAATCATAGATCAGAGAGAACCCAACATGGGCCACAATATTTCTTGCCTGTCAGGGTAGAGGTTACTGGAGTTTACTAATGTTGACCTGGCAGGATTCCACTTGGGGGCTGGGAATCCCTTGACCCGGGAGGATGGGAAGCCAGCCCCCACTCCACCCCACGCACCTCGGTGACCCTGGTTTAGACTCTGTTCCAACTTGGGACCCGTTCCCCAAATTTTCATCCAGAACCTCTACTAATATTTTGTCTTCTCTTTTTTGAAGTCTTATAAGACATGCTTTGGGCTTCCCTGGCGGCTCAGCAGTAAAGAATCCACCTGTAAGGCAGGAGACACAGGAGACAGGGGTTCGATCCCTGGGTCAGGAAGATCCTCTGGAGGAGGGCATGACGACCCACTCCTATATTCTTGCTTGGAGAATCCCATGGACAAAGGAGCCTTGCAAGCTACAGTCCATACAGTCGCACAGAGTTGGACACGACTGAAGCAACTTAACACGCACTTGGAGGGTCTTTAGTTGCAGAATTTGGTGTCTTTAGCTCTGGTGTGTGGGATCTAATTCCCTGACCCCAGGAATAGAACGTGGATCCCCTGCACTGAGAGTGCAGAGTTCTAGCCACTGGACCACCAGAGACATCCCCATCCAAGCTAGTTTTTAATCGGAAACTTGGCTCCTGCCTTCAACACCATCTTGGAAAATCTTCATATTTGATCTGGGGTTTACAAAGAGGTGAGTCAAGGACTTCTCTGGTGGTCCAGTGGTTAAGAATCCGCCTGCCAATGCAGGGGACACAGGTTCAATTCCTGGTCTTGGAAGTGACCACGGGCCATCAAGCCTATAAGCTACAACCACGGAGCTGGACGTCTAGAGTTCATGAGCTCCAACAAGAGAGGCCACCACAATGCAATGAACAGCGGCCTCCACTCAGCGCAACTAGAATAAATCCGCTGGCAGCAACCAAGACTCAGAGCAGCCAAAAAGAAATAAAATAATAAATAAAAAATTTTAAATACACTTTTTAAAAAAGCAGCAAATGGAACCAATTCACTGTGTCCCAAATTAGTTGTTGGAAAACTTTAAGTATACAAGAATGATTTGGGGAAAGCGGGGCAGCTGAAAATGCAGATTCCTGGGCCAGGGTCTTATAAATGCCGATTCCCTGGGTTGAAAGAGTGGAGACCGGGAATGTGCCTTAGACACGAGTATTCCACAGGGTCTAATGAGGTCATCTGAAGCCCGTGCTTTCAGAAGCACTAAGCTGAACAAGCCTTGGCTAGAGCATGAAGTCTGAAACCTGGGTGGGCAGAGGGTGGGTGCTTGGGAAAACTGGGATATTTCCCAGCAGAACCACCTCAGTCTCAGCTCTCCAGTCCTCCTCGACTCTTTCCTCCTTTTACGCCCGAGTTGAGCAAACCTCGTCTTCCGAGGCCAGATTGAAATGCCAGAATGTATGGAGATTAATCACAGAATAATACAGAGTGCCGCTTATCATCGCCCATATATTTGACATAATTACCCTACAAGCAACATGAAAATGTTATACTGTAATAACTCCCAGGCAGAAGAAAAAGCAGTGTTGCTGATAACATGAAAATAGAGAAGACAGAATAGAGCCCTTCGAAAACTTTTAATTAATTTTCTCCCTTTTCAGCATAATTGATGTCAATTCAGGCTTCAGCGTTTTCAAAGCGCTTGGCCTCAGAGCAAAGTTGGGCCCTCCTGCATTTCTGCATCTTTTTAAATTATTCTATTGAAGGATAGTTGATTTGTGATGTTGTGTGATGTTGTGTTAACTTCTGCTATATAGCAAAGGGATTCAGTTACAGGTAAATATACATTCTTTTTCATATTATTTTCCATTCTGGTTTATCACAGGATATTGAATATAGTTCCCTGTGCTGTATAGTAGGACCTTGTTGTTCATCCATCCTATATATAATAGTTTACATCTTCTAACTCCAAACTCCTAACTGACCCCTCCCCACCTTCCTCCAACCTGGCAATCACAATCTGTTCTTTATGCCTGTGAGTCTGTTCCTGTTTTAATGTTCATTTGTGTTGCACTGTAAATTCCACATGTAAGTGATGTCATGTGGTATATGTCTTCATCTAAGCTACTTTACTTAATATGACAATCTCTAGGTCCAGCCATGCTGCTGCAAACAGCATTATTTCATTTTTCATGACTGAGAAATATCCCACTAAGGGCTTCCCTGTTGGCTCAGCAGTCAAGACTCCACCTGCCAAGCAGGAGACATGGGTTTGATCCCTGGGTTGGGAAGATCTCCTGGAGAAGGAAAGGTCAACCCACTCCACTGTTCTTGCCTGGAGACAGAGAAGCCTGGCAGGCTACACTTGATGGGGTTGCAAAGAGTCTGACATGACTTAGCGACTAAACAGCAATAACATACGCTGGTAAAGAATCCGCCTGCAATGCGGGAGACCTGGCTTCGATTTCTGAGTTGGGAAGATACCCTGGAGAAGGACATGGCAACCCACTCCAGTATTCTTGAGTGGAGAATTCCATGGACAGAGGTGCCTAGCTGTCTACAGTCCATGGTGTCATAAAGAGAAGGACAGGACTGAGTGACTAACACTTTCACTTTCATTTTCTGTGCGTATAAAGAGGAAAAACACACAGGTCTCCTCATTGAAGGAATTCTTTGTCTCCTAGGAAGCAGTCACGATTACAGCACAGTGCAGGAACCTGACATGACGGAGGCAGGTCCTGGGTACCATGAGAGTAAAGAAAGCAAAACATGAGGCTTCCTGGGGAAGTCGGGAGGGGCTTCCTGAAGGGGGTGGTGTTGACTGGGGTCTTAATGGACACCTAGGAGTTCATCAGTTTGCTTCAAGAAAGTGCAGTGATATTACAGGAGGACCACATACAGGATGGAGGGGTCAGTAGACAATCAGCCTGTTAAGACAAGGAAGGCTAGATCATGAAACACACAGAGGCAGGCCCTGCTGCTGAGTTTAGATTCTATCCTACGGGCCACTGGCCTATAATAACTGTTTTGCATACCGGGATCCTGTTTCAGTGTTCAGAAATTTCACGGCAGTAGTTTCATTGCAAATTATCTGAGAAAACATATCACAGCAAAAGTTATGGTAAGCTCAGTGATGCATTTAAATTAATTTGTACTTTGATCAGCCCAATCAAATCTACAGACGTTTGAAAAATAGCTGTACCCAGCAAAACATACGCTGTTGTCCTCGTAGCTATAAATAAAATATGACTGGGTCTGTTCTACTCGGTAATCCTTCCCCCAGCATCTTACATGGTGAGGCTCAACACCGAAGTACTACGATCTCTGAGTTATGTCTTTCTACGTGGTGCCCACTTGTGGACTGCTTTTATCAGATGCTTCTCTCGTTTATTTAATTAGGCCTGTTCTGCACCTTTTCTCTTCTTTATAATTGCTTTCTGCTTTCTTTCATGTTCTTTCTGGATAATCTGCTGTCAAATTGCACCCTGAGGTGTTCATCTAAATCAGTGGTCCTCCAACTTTCCTGGCTCATCGGCATCACCAGAGGACTGGTTAAAACACAGAGAGCCCAAACTTCCCTGGTGGTCCAGTGGTTAAGAATGTGTCTGCCAATGCAGGGGACACTGGTTCAATCCCTGGTCCAGGAAGATCCCATAAGACTCAGGGCAACTAAGCCCATGCACCACAGCTACCTTAAGCCCTCGAGGCCTAGAGCCCAGACTCTGCAACCAGAGAAAGAAAATTAAAGTGTTAGTCATTCAGCTGAGTCCAACTCTTTGTGACCCCACAGACTGTAGCCCTCCAGGCTCCTCTGTCCATGCAGTTCTCCTGGCAAGAATACTGGAGTGGGTTGTCATTCCCTTCTCTATGGTATCTTCGCAACCCAGGGATTGAACCCTGCATATCTTCTGCATTGGAGGCAGATTCTTTTACCAACTGAGCCACCAGGGAAGCCCAAATTGCTATACCCCAATACAAAATAAAAAGTTAAATGTTTGTTTTTAATTTAATATAGAAAATTAATTAATTAATTTTTAAAAATACAGATTGCTGGGCCCACACCAGAGTTCCTAGTTCAGTGGACCGGGGCCTGGAAATGAGCATTTCTAACAAATTCCCAGGTGATACTGATGCCACTGGTCCTGGGACCATTTAATTACATTATTTCTCTTCTACTTTATTATCAGCCTGTCTGTGGTTTCATGGTTTGCCTTGGAAACGAACAGAGATCATCCTGTCCTTTTTGAGACTGTATCCAAGTACTGCATTTCGGACTCTTTTGTTGACCATGATGGCTACTCCATTTCTTCTGAGGGATTCCTGCCCGCAGTAGTAGATATAATGGTCATCTGAGTTAAATTCACCCATTCTGGTCCATTTTAGTTTGCTGATTCCTAGAATGTCAACGTTTACCGTTGCCATCTCTTGTTTGACCACTTCCAATTTGCCTTGATTCATGGACCTGACATTCCAGGTTCCTATGCAATATTGCTCTTTACAGCATCGGATCTTGCTTCTATCACCAGTCACATGCACAACTGGGTATTGTTTTTGCTTTGGCTCCATCCCTTCATTCTTTCTGGAGTTATTTCTCCACTGATCTCCAGTAGCATATTGGGCACCTACTGACCTGAGGAGTTCCTCTTTCAGTATCCTATCATTTTGCCTTTTCATGCTGTTCATGGGGTTCTCAAGGCAAA